>PDLM01000009.1:1933748-2108748 GCA_003369665.1 Coleophoma cylindrospora | reverse complement strand
CAATTGCGGGCGTGAAGAGGATGTCGGTGTTGCGGGTCGCAAACGACCGCCCTTCCCCCGAGCCGGCGGCGTTGACAATCGGGATCCGGTGTGACGGGCGCGGGTCCCCATAGACGCCCTTCAGCTGGAAGTACTGGCCATCATGATTGAAAGGGCCCTTCGTCGACCAGAGCTTCTGGATGACATCGAACCAGTCCTGCGCATACGCGTAGCGCTCCTCGTGCGACGACTTCATGGCCAGCCCCAGCGCCTCGTATTCCGGTTGATTCCACCCGGCGACTACGTTCAGGCCAATGCGCCCATTGCTGATCTGGTCGATGGTGGCAATCTGCTTGGCCACGGCGACGGGATTGTTGACCGCTGTGTGGATCGTTGCGATGACATTGAGCCGCTTGGTGAGGGCGAGCAGCCCGGTGGCCCACGTCACCGTCTCGAGGATATTGCCGTGGTAGTCGGTGTCGCCCCCAAATCCGATCCAGCGCGCAATGGGCAGCATGAACTCGATGCCGGCGTCATCCAGCAAGTGGGCCAGCGCCAGATTGTTCTCCCATGAGTTGTCCCATCGCTCCTCGATCTTGGTCATGGACATGCCATGGCTGCAGTTGCTTGCAAACGTCCCGAGCAAGAACTGGTCCTTGTTCAACATGGGGTTCTCTGCCATCGTAGTGTTCGAGTCTGTCCTCGCGGAGCTCCTTCGGTGATGTGATCGTCCGCCAGAGGGATGCCTTTGCCAGACTCCTGCGACAGATATATACGATGGGGATCGGATTGCGATCGGGTGCATAGGTGGGATAGGACCGTCTTGCACGACCCCACCTATCCCGAGATCCGTTATCGTTCACTGTACCACTCTCGAGCTGCGTGTGCCTTATCTGGTGGTGTCGGGGATGGGGGGTCTTGGCCGAACACATATGTCGCGGCATCCCGATCCTGATCCAGCCGAGGATAGCCATTTTGCGACGGGCGTTCGACGTTCAGATGCTCAGGCTCTGGCAGTCTTGACGATCTCACCGGCCACCGTTCTATCTGCCATGTTGGGACACCTTCCGTCTTTCTGACGTTGTGGAAGGGAATGGGGAGTATCCGGATGGCAGTACGGATTCATGGAAGCATCCTCCAGCCCCCGTCGACAGATCGTAGCCCGGACGACCATCAACACCACGGGTATCAGAGCGAGGAAGTCCAATTATGCCTCGGTCGGCTCTCTCGGGTCGTCCCGGCATCCTTCGCATCTCCGTACGCCGTGAGGGTCGGGGCGTCCTCGGTGGGTGGTACATCCTCTGGACCGAACATCGCCGGACCGGCATCACAATGCTCCCGTCCCCAGATCCCGCCCAGAGGAAGTCCCGATTCACCACCATCCTCTTCGGCCGACACGATCCGCCTCGACAGTCACGGCCGAAGGCATCCCGTGTGGCACTTTCCTTGGCATGGTGGTGGCAAATGGATGATGGAATGGCCGATTCCAGGAGAGTCGCATGGTCACGCTGGGATGGCCCGTTCTGATGGCATTGCCGAGGTGAGAAGCCGTAGGTGAGTAATCCGACGCCGCGTGGCCGATCACCAACAAGCCGTGCGTGTCTGCTTCGAGGCCATCGTACCGCGAACGGGTTCAGTAATCATGCGTTGCGCAGAGATCCCTCGGCACGAAGATGATGCGGGCGAGGATGACATGGCGCGCAACCGGGGAAGAAGAACGTCGTTTGACTGGCGAACCGCGGGCGCTGTATGCGAGAGGGAGTGGTGAGAATGAGATCGATCAGAAATCAAGTACAGATCTGGCTTGCATGGAGAGGGGTTCGGCGACCTTTTCAGGACGACAGGTGGGCGGAAGACAGCGACGTATATAACCAAGACCTTCGCTCACATCCGATCATGAAACACCATCATCCTCCATTTCCATCATGGCAGCAGACAACTACCGAACCACAACCATCTTCATCGTCGGTGGGACCGGCGCGCAAGGGATACCCGTCGTCCAAGGACTGGTCCATGATGGCCGGTATTCCTGCGTGGTGCTCACCCGGGACCCTCAATCCGCCCGCGCCCAAGAGCTGGCTCGTCTGCCCAAGGTCACCCTGCTGGAGGGAACCTTTACGTCGCCGGACATCCTGCGGCAGGGACTCGCGCAATGCGATGGGGCGTTCATCAACATCGATGGCTTCAACAGTGGGGAGAAGGAGGAGACCTTCTGGGCCATGAGGATCTACGAGCTGGCGGTGCAGCAGGGCATCAAGTTCTTCGTGTATGGCAATCTGGACTTCGTCACCAAGAAGTCCGGCTACGACCCGTTGCTGAAGACGGCCCATTACGACGGCAAGGGCCGCGTGGGCGAGTGGATCCTGCACCAGACGCGGGACAATGGCCCGCGGATGGGGGCGGCCCTGTTCACGACGGGACCGTATATCGAGATGACCATCGCCGCGGGCACCATCATGACGCCGCAGGTCGAGGACGGCGTGGTGACCTGGCGGGCGCCGCTGGGCGCGGGTGCGGTGCCACATGTGGCTCTCGACGACTGCGCTGAGTACGTGCGCTGGCTGTTCGACCACGCCCCGCGAGCAAATGGCATGGATCTCGAGGTGGCCATCGACCATATCCCCTATGCCGAGCTGGCGGCGGCATTCACCCGTGTCACCGGGCATCCGGCTCGGTTTATCGACACGTCCGTCGACGAATACTGGCAGCACGGGCCGATGGCCTTCGCCGCCGACCTGCCTGCCGCGTACAATGATCCGAAGGGCCCGACCATCCGGGAGAACTTCACCGGCTTCTGGAACATGTGGCGCGCGTCGGGACAGAACCAGGGGGTCATCCGCCGAGACTATGCTCTGCTGGACGAGATCCATCCGGGCCGGATCAAGAGTGCCGAGCAATGGTTTCGCCGGCAGGAAGAGAAGCATGGCCCGGGAAGTCTCTGGAAGCGCGTGCAACCGGAGCATCTCAAGCCCGTCTTGAAGATTTCCGAGGATCGAAGGAAGGGGAAATTGTGATGACGAGGTTCTCGCTGGGCTATTATGGGGCCAATGTTGTGGCGGCGCACATCCGAAGCAGTACGCATATCTGACAGTTCAAGCTAGCAAAAGTCACCGTCCTATCTGTTTAGTGAAATCCAATCCTGAGTCGAATTGCACACGCCCTTCTTCTCTCCGCTGACCCATGGGCACCCATTCGTTGTATCCATGATGAAACCCCACCGAAGATCACCGCCTCTGCCATTGAGCGAATGGTGATGGTTCTGGGACCGGTGGGTAAATGACTGCAACGCTCGTTCCCTCCCTTGCTTCTCCCACCATCAATGATTGATTTCCGGCCCGGCTTCCGCGTCACCCCTTCTGGCACCGTAGACCCCTCCCCAACATCCGTGACCAACATCCACCATCACATGGCTCAAGTGCACCCTGCTCGCAACCCGACCTGACCAGTTGTCCGAGTCATCCCGTGTTATCGAACTCGTCGGCCCGCTCCCGTCTCCCCGGGATCCGACTCAAGACGAACCTGTGCATCTGCCCTGGTCGAATGGCGGGCACGGGACAATCACGAAGACGCCCATCCGCCGAGATCCCAACCGCGGAATGCAGCTCAGAAAAGGACCCGCTGGGGATGTAGAGAACAAGAGGTCGAGCGTGCCAACAATCATGTGACCCAGATCACCTGACCTCCTGTATCCATCATTCCACGGAGAGAGGAGAGAATCTTCACGAGGGATGACCGGTCCGCGACAATGAACCCTCCGCTTTGGATGGCCTGAGAATGCACCAGAGAAACTCTACCGCCGGGGGTTCGCGGGTGTCCTTATCCTTTTTGCACATGTCAGTCTGATATCTTCTCCCCGATCGATCGAATCCGTTGAGGATGTAGACTGGCCTGGAGCGATCCCATCATGTGGCGTGATATCGCCAATGATAGCTCGAAACTCCATATCGTGAACCAGCGCCATCCAGATACATTTGTTCTGATGAAAAGGTCACTCTGGCCCGTCCATCGGGACATTCCAAGGGTCGGTGCCCATCCCCGTCCCGGAGTTTGGGGAGGAACATGCAGGTCATCGCCATGCGCCGAATGTGATCGCTGCCACTCTGCGACCCTCGATCCCATGTTTTCGCCAACTCAATCGTGGAGTGTTTTTGAGGCGCTCAATAACGCGCGGGAGTGGGAGACTGGAATTCTGGTGGGAGGCATCCATGCTCACACGTCCCTTGAAACGCCGGGGGGGGAGGCTGGTAGACGAGGGAAGTGATATCGATGCGTCCGCGGGCAAAGACAATGGGCATGTCGTATTGCTTTCGCAAATCGAATCCCTTGAGGAACTGCCTTGAGACTTACTCATCCATATTCTGGTGGATCTTGTCCGGGCTTTGATTTCGACCGGGAGGGAGCGCATAGAACGCGCGGATCGAGGTTCCGCTGACTTGGACGATGCATGCGTGAGGGAGCGAGGCACCCATATCAAGATCACCACGTCAGTCGGGACCTTGGATACACTCGGTGCAATTGAGTATGCGAAGAAGCCATCCGGAAAGGAGCACGATTTGCGTGCACCATCCCAGCACGTCACACATCCAAGGGCCATACGAACCAGGAACGGGTGGGCAGGTTGGAGGAAATCCACAACAAATGCCCACCCAGGTTTGGATGGATGCAAATGCCTTGACGGCTTTCACACTTACATGTTTACGTTCTCATGGGTCGACACGAACTCCTCGTGACCAAGAGAGGCAGACTTTTCATGACCATCGGCCGGACACCCTCCTTTCCCAAATTGCACCAGTCGCCGTCTTCCCTCACGATGCATCCATTCGCACATGGTTCCACAAAGAAGAAGCCAGCTGAGAAGCGCTTCTGTCATCGTGGCCTCATTCTCGTCCGAGTTCGTCGATTTTTCTCATGCGCGCTGAGGCTCCAACCTAGCGCATCGTTGCCGTGCGGCGTGAGTCACGGCCGGTGTAGCCTCAGCCTCGCCGGCGATGACCCTTGGCCGACGAGGCACAATGAAATGACAATATATAAAAAGGCGATCGTGCTCGACCGACCGTCTGGAAGATGAAGGAAGATTCGATCCTCCATCGGAGAAACCCTTTCGATTTTCAAAAGAACAAAGAACGTTGGCAAGGGACATTTGGAGGACCCTCCGGGCCACACGAGGCGCATCGCGAGTTTTCGATTCAGGCAGCACGAAAGGCACTGGAACGATCAATCCTCGTTGTCGACCCATTCACTTGGTGTTGACCGTGGGCGCCGAGAGTCTATATCAGCTTGGAGCTGCACCGGATTCCTGTCGTCGACCTTGCAAACCATTCTGGAAAACCATTCTGACGTCTTGATATGGTCGCCTCCGTCCTCGAGTAATCATATCTAACACATCTCGACCACCGCCTCCAGCGCTCGCAACATCCACCATGTCGAACGCCCTCAAGCAACGCCTCTTGCATGATATTGCTGAGATGCAGGCCCAGCCGTATCCGAACATTGCGCTGCATGTCCATGATGAAGATATCACAACCGCATGCCTGGTCCTCACGACGCCGGATGATGCGTATGGGCGCATACATCTCACCATGAACTTCCCCTCCAGCTACCCCTTGCGGGCCCCCCAAGTGCGCATGGACTCTGATGTGAACCACCCGAACATATTCTCCGACTACATCTGTGCATCGATTCTCAACACCACCGAGGGATACACGCCAGCTTATACGCTGAAAGGCATCGCTATTCAGCTTCTGAGTTTCTTCACGAGCGACAATGTGGAACAAGTGGGCAGCGGCCGCAAGGTATCGCTCAGCACGTACCGAGATGTGCAATCATACACCCGCGACTCGCACCAATGTACGAAGTGCAGGTTTGGATTGGAGTATCTGGGTGGCAGCTCCGTCTCTCCAGTACCATCCCTTGGGTATGCACCTTCGCCGCCATCCAGTAGTGCAGAGTCGGAGAAGGAATGGCCTACTCTCGGGCAAAGTATCAAGCTCGCGGCATCGCGCAACTCGAAGCACAAGTATAGTCTCCTGGAGGCCGACATATACGAATCCGGTGCAAAGGCGTCTGCTTTCAAACACTCAGTGCAACCCAAAGTAGGACCGCTCCAGCGCATGCAGATTCCCGATGAAATCCTACTCAAGTTGTGCGATCACCTCGAGACGGAAGACTTGATGATGTTCGCGCAAGGTTGGAGCAGAATCGGGCAGCTCATCACGCATTACGACGTCATCCGCACGCGAGAGTTGCAATGCTTCTGCTTCAAGAAGGATTACACGCTGACGAAGCTCGGGGTTGGGGTCAGTCTCGCTCGGCGAGGAAAATACGGATTTTTCCAATCGGAATTCGATCTCTTGTCTCATGAAGGCTTCGCACGCCACTACATTCGCCGCTCGGTTCAAGGGGTCTCTTTTAACTACTGGCTCCCCCTCCCGATCTCCAACGGACATTGGAGACGAGTCAAGGACGACCTTCCGAAGGTCTTGTCGGATCTTGCAATCTGCGCAGGTCTTGGATGTGCCCCATCGTTCCACGTCATCTTCCGCTTCATGAATGATGTGGTGGTCAAACTCAATCAAGCGTCGTCGGAGACGGTTTTCAGGCCTGGCGATTACCATGATTGGGACACCCCCGAGAGTACGCTGACGCATGCCTCAGAGAAAGCCATCGAGTCGTACTTCCACCTCTTTCATCTGCTGCTGTGCATGGCGACCGCGGATCCGATGATCGTCCACACCGCCAACCGCATGCTCGCAGCATTCATGAATCCTAGCGACGCTGGCAAGTCCAAGGATGCCTGCCCAGATCTCGGCCACCTCCTTATTGCCGCTCTCATCTCCGACTTTGAGATGACCCCAACGGTGATCAGGAGTATCATCAAGGAGGCGGTGACTCGAAACGTGGTGTGGATGCTGGAGAGCCACCCGGAACTCAGCTACTATGAGCCATCCGCGGTCTCCCCTTACCGACTCAAGTAGGTTTGCATTTTCCGAGCGCTCCCAAGTTGTAGTGAAGTCTCACGTGCGGGAGAATTGGCTCAGTCACGCATCTCTTTCAGGGACCGTAGCTAACCGCTATTTCATATAGGAAAACCTTCGAAGCAAGCACAACCTCGTACCGTCTCCTCATGTTCCTTAACCTCTTTCGCCGTACCGCCGTCGGGAGCCCCCGCAAGTCCCTAATCCAGCTCCGTGACGAGGCATTCCAGAGACACGGGGCCCCTCCTCGTGGTTCGGCGAAGGGCCTTGCCAACGCCATCAAAACCATCCATTCCGTCAACAGCTTCCCTGCCTTTCTCCGAACGATGGGCATCGCTCCCCCGACAGCGGAGTGGTTCACAAGCTTCCTCCGAGAGTGTATCAAGAGCAGCATGGCGAAGGGATACTCGAGAATGCCGATTACCCAAGGCCAAGCTTTGCTCCTACGGCAAGCCAAGGAGCCGGGGGTGGAGGTTGGAGATGGCTGGGTTGCACCGTATGTTGGTCGTCTTGAGCAGAGAGCATTCTTCCCTGATAGCCGAGGAGTTGGTCGACGGGGAGGACGACGTGGTCATCGGGGCGGACGCGGCGGTCGTGGAGGGCATGGCCATGGTGGACATTAAGCCATTTATGTGTAACCCATGCTCCAGAGGCTGGGAATAATCCTGGGTTCAGGCTGGGATGGATCACGGAATTGTGCGTAGCCGTAGAGGGGAATTGGGCCAGGCTGGTGCGGGCGTGATAGCCGTCTTCCTCGCTTTAGATAGCCATACAATCAAAGCCCTGAAATCTCTCGCTATACATGCGTTCTACCTGTTATCTTTCTACGTGTTACCCTTATCAGTTTCACAGCATAAAATGGTGTGTCTACAGAGATGCGATACCTTCCCGCTCATTCGAGTCGGTGGTAGAAGAGGACTTCGGGCAAAGCTTTTGTTCTCCTCGCATCCACATCCGCTGTGATGAGCTCGTGACGCTCTTAAATCAAGGCATGGATAGATCTAAATATGTCAATTGTTGAACTTGAAACGGTCTTTATATTCTCGGATCACTACTTGGTGTTCGATCAACGCCGAATAATTCTGTCATCATGCTCGCTCCGTGAAGGACCCCTTCGCATTCCCATTTCCTCCCCGCGATTTGCAAACTAATCGGGGCGTTCTCAAATATCTTGGCGTCATAAGTCCCCCAGTTATATGCATCAAACTCGTTCTCCATCGGTGTATACTCTCCATCTGCCGGGTGCAGTTCTGGCGAGCAAACGAGCCCCGTGGGAAACGAGCATGCCGGATAATCCAGGAGATTGAAGATGGCCGTGTAGCCCCAATATCGGGCCGTCTCATGTCGCGGGGCCGCAGATGGGCCCACCGGGCCGACGATGAAATCGGGCACGTCGGGTGCCGAGAGCCAGTGTTGCAAGTATTCCTTCTGAAAAACGTCTTTCTGGTAGTGCAACTCCCAACTCTCTTTGAGCGTTCGTGGCTGGATATGCGGATGCTTCATGACCCATTCGGTCAGCGGCAGTACGGGTTCCCCACCGTCAGTCATGATCTTCCGCGTTTCTACGGCCCCGTCCTCCCAGAAGAGTTGCCGGATCAGATCATATCCATCGCCATGCTTGTATGGCGTCCACTCGATCAGCTGGAAATTGGGATGCTCTCTCAATTTGGTCTTCAGCCGCTCAAGAGCCGATGTGATGGGCGGATGCGGCTTCACCACTCCATCGTCCATATACACGCCAATCTTGATCGTCCGCGGCATCACCACCGGTCGCCAGGGCAGCGGCACCAGCGACGGCTCCGCTCTCCACGGCTCGGCAGCCATCACGACCTTCATGAAGAAGTCGGTGTCCCGAGCCGTCCGCGTCACGGGGCCCGCGACCACGGGATACGACTTGCAGCCGCGCATGCTGACGGTGGATCTGATGATCGGGACACGGTCCGGCGTGCACTTCATGCCGAACAAGCCGTTGTTGGCGGCCGGCGAGCGAATGCTGCCGCCGCCATCTGCTGCGAGGCCGATGGGCGACCCGCCAAATGCCACGAGCGCGGCCTCCCCTCCAGACGATCCCCCGGGCGTCAGACGCCGGTTGTACGGATTCAAGGTGCGGCCATACACTGCTGCGCATTAGCACCGCATCGCATCGCATGGAATGGGGCGTGGGGAGATCTCGAAGGCCACCTACGGTTGGAGACGGTTTCCAGATGCATCACCGTCTGGGGATTGGTGGTCTTGCAGAAGAACACCGCGCCGGCATTGCGGAGGATGTGCACCACGGGCGCATCAGATTCGGCACGGTGGTCAGCCCAGGCAACGTAGCAACTGGATGCATTCTTGCCCTTGACGGCAAATGTCGTTTTGATGGAGAAGGGCAGCCCATGGTATGGCCCGACGGGTTGGCCGGTCTGCTCCAGAATCTCATCCAGCTCCTGGGCGCGTGCCAGCGCCTCATCAAACCACGTCTCGACGAGACAGTTCAGCTGGCACAGTCGTGGTCAACCTTCTGGGCGCCGGTCAAGACGCACGACGTGCGAGAGACGCTTACCAGCTGCTGGGCCAACGACGCTCTTTTGCAAAAGGCCAATGTGAGATCATAACTCTTGATCGTCCCGGCGGCGAGGAGTTCAAGCAGTTCCGTGGCGTCTTTGTCCGTCCACGCCAGCTCCTGGGTCGTGAGCAGACCACAGGTATATGGGATGGACATCACATTGGCAACTTGGTCCGACGGCGGATTGGCCAGTTGCCACTCTTGGGGAATGGCGGCATCGCGAATGGCTTGGTGCCGTCGGGCAGTGTCCTGCCACTGTTCCGTGGCCATGTTGAGAGCGGGGAAGCTCTGGATGGCTGACCCGTCTGGGAGCGTTCAACAATTTACACGCAAGGAATTGAAGACGGAATCTAAGACGGCCGTGTTGATATCGATCAACGTGTACTTGCATCCGCATAGGACGGCAACGAGCGCCCCTTCATATATAGGTATAGGATGGCTTCCTATCGGCGAGAGTGGGATACGGATATCACCGTCTAGTGGTCACCAACCCCATCCCGAGCTGCTCATCTATGATAATCCTCATGGGCCACTGGGTCCAACCCCGCAAGGTGAAGACTTGGCTGAAAGGTCGGCTGCTACTCAGCAGACGGTGGCATGTCGCTATATCAACAATGATGTGTCCCTTGATTCTCCTGAGCCGGAGCGAGAGTCGTACAGCAAACGGATCAAGGGCCTCAGAGCTGTTGAGAGACTCTCAGCGGTCTCAATGCCAGATAAGCAAACCGTGGCCGCCCTGAGTGAGGAGCAGCCCTATGGAAACGAACAGGGCCGTGGTGAACCCACTCTCACGACCGGCTTATGCAGATGATCGGGATGTGAAGGTGGATACCCCCCCACTGTCGATACCGATTTCGTCGACGGGATCGGAGGATGGGGACCTCATTCAAGCGTATACATGCTCCTGCGATTCGGTTCTATCGCCGACGCATCAAAAGCATCCGCCCATAAGAAGCAACAAGAGCTGGCCCATGTCTGAAAGGATGTCGGAACTGCATCAACACGACACCCATGGCCATCCCACAGCATCCACCACCGCACAACGGTCAGCCTCGAAGCGCCAGCGGGTATCTGTGGCATGCCAGCGATGCAAGACGCGCAAGCAAAAGGTCTTTTGATAGAATCCACGGTCCGGCAACAACGTGCACCTGGCTGATGCCCAACAGTGCAATGGTGCGCATCCCGCATGCTTCTCCTGTTCCAAGACGGCATCGCAATGTCGATATGAGCTGTCCAAGATCCCCAAAGCCACGGAGCATAAGCTCTATGTCAGGGCCCTGGAAGAGCGGGTGGCGGAGCTCGAGAGTGGCCTGTCGTATGGCGGCAAGCTTGGATGTGCCGATGACCACTGGGAGCGGTTGCAGCCACGAGAAGAGACCTCGATGAATTCCCTCTCTGGTGCAATTCGGGAACTGTCCCTGAGTGCAAGTGGGTTCTACGTCGGTGGGACCGCACACATCACTCTCGGGCGTCTCCTGGGATCAGCATTTCCTGGTCCCCAGCCCGCAAACCAAGCGGTGGCAACGCTGGAGGCGAGGGACAACCCAAGTATGGGGGATGGTAAATTTCTCAAGGTTCCCATGTTCTCGAGGCCAAATGTTGAGATCCTCTTCAAAGCGTATATGAAGTACGTGTCGCCTGAATATCCCATTCTTCATTCGAAGCGGCTCCGAGATATGCATGCTCGGCGCAATATGCTTACGGATACATGGGAGGTCGCCGTGCTTCATTTTGTGTATGCAATTGCGGGAAGCTCGTTGCAACTGGTATGTTCGCGATTCGAGATCCGACCCTTCTACGTGGCAGACAGTAGAAGTATCGCTAATCCATCATAGACGGGTAGATGTGGCGATTACTTGTCGGATGAGCATCATGAGTGTGCGATGAGATATAAAGACGCCATCGTCCACTTTCTGGACAGAAGATCCGTCATCTATCTCTCACTGGCGGCAATATACTCCTTGCGGACTCCCACCAAACCGGGCCCATGGTAAGAAACTTGATTAATCCGGCTGGCATCAATCCCTTCACTGAGACTAACGCCAACACAGGGTGCTCATTCTCTTTGCCGTGGAACTCTGCATCATGTTGGGCCTCCATCGCAAGGCGAGCAGCACCGGCATAGGCCTGAGCTCCGAGTTAGATAAACGGTTGTTTTGGTCGGTCTATAGCTTGGACCGGCACTCGTCAATCTCCACGGGGCGACCGCCTGCGATATCCGATCATGACATTGACGCTCTGGTGAGTATTCGTCCTCAGTTGGACAAGGGGAATAATCGTGGGCTGATTGCTTTGAAGCTACCACTCGACCTTGATGAGGATACCGTAGTGCTCGAAGACTTCCGCCGAGCACTGCGACAGGATCCCAACGTACCAGCCAACCCACCCACAACGCTGACAGAGTTTATCCATAATGTGAGGATAAGGCGGATCCAGTCAAATATCCAGCATGAGATATACCGCGTCGATCAAAGAGCAAATCCGTCAACCAATATCATAGACGACTTTCTATCTCGACTTTCCAAATGGCGAGCGACTGTACCGCTGGAGGATGTACCCTTGGGGACTACCACAGGACCTACCCCACTTTACAGGAGTGAGGAACTTGGCAATATCAACGAGCTATACGCAAGTTTGCCCCCATAGGACGACTACTGCCTGGGTAGACTAACACATAGCAGAAGATCCAGTATTATCTGGGGGTACGGCTGCTCCTGTTTCCTCAGATCTCCGAAAGTCCCGTGAATATGCACTATCTTCAACTCTGCGCCAATGCATGCACTGGTGTTTGCGAAAGCTATCGGAGGCTGTATCTGAACTCTACAAATCTGTGCCTCCCTCCAGCCGTGACACAATGGCTTTTTCTCTCTGGTCTGCCTTACTTTCTTTCCTCCTTTCCTAGACCTGCCACCAACCTTACTGTTGTCTAGGCTTAACCCTCATCTATTGCATGTGGCACTCCCCGCAATATGTGGCAACACATCGGGCAACTTCGGCGATACATTCTTGTAGTAGCATGTTATATGTAATGGCTGAGCGATGGCCACCTGCGCAACAATACCGAAATGCCTTTGAGCGCGTGAAAGAAAGCATCTTGGAGTATGTTTCGTTGGGGACAGAGGTACCTCGCGATCTATTACCAAGCAGTACGTTCAATCTAGCGACACAGGATGCCCTCAAAGACGTGTTCGCCCGTCCTGGTATGGAGTCACTGGGGCAAGCTTTCTACAGTATTATCGCTCCAGAAGCACAGGAGGCCAGCCAGAGTTTGCCTATTGGTACGACGGACGCTGATCAGCTGGTGTTTGACCTGGATAATTTAGGTTCTCTGACACCCAGTGAAGATCAGCTTCTTTACGAGGCAAATGAAGCCCAACAATCCTGTCATTTGGATCTTGCTGAAGGAGTGGAATACAGTTGGGATATTCTCGATGCGGTGATGCATCCTCGATGACAGGACTAAGGAGTTCGATTATGGCATTATGCCGAAGTAAAGTTAGCAATCTCTCCGCGTATTGTTAGAACATTCATCCATCCATGCGTGAAACCAGCGTAAGCGTGCCTAGAAACTCTTAGAGACGGGCTCGAGGTGGCTTATAAAGCTCTCTACTGTAAGTTCTACTATGCCCATATCACTGAGGATATAAGATTTGAAGCGCAGCTCCAATGGTTCTTTGCCATACCATCAGCGATCATTTAAAGGGTTGCATTGCCAACTTTTCAACGCGATCTATCGCTATCTATGCACTACTTAGCATTCCTTTGGATTTGAATCGCGGGGTTTTGACTCCGCTTCGCGCTCGCGTCGGTACTTGGCTGCAGGATGTTCATCAGGTACACGCGCCTGTCCAGGTTCCATGCTCATGTTCTCCCGCAGGGTGCCTCCGGGAACCACATAATCAAGCCAGTAGATGCCGCGTCGTTGCAGCTCAGGTACGAGCATAGTTACCACGTCTTCAAAGCTCTCGGGAAACCGGGCAGCTATAGATGGTCAGCCAGGTCGGTCAGCGCAGTGGAGGTTCCTCGCATACCACATAAATTAAAGCCGTCAACGTCGGTTTCTTCAACCCATTTCTCGAGATAATCGGCCACCATTTTGGGCGTCCCTACAGTGAACGGGAATAGAGATTGGGACGCCAACGTGGTACCCACTTTCCTTGGGGTCCATGCCTCGTCGGTGCCATTTCCCGCCTTGAAGTTTTCAATCTGGCCTTTAATGGTGTTGTCTGCAGGTGCGCCATTAAATTCAAATGGCTCGTCCAGCGGATACTTACTCATATCAATATTGGTATAGCTGGAGAACTTGGCCAGGCCGGCGATCGGGTCGACGAGCTTCATCGCGGCCTCATACTTCGCCTGTGCCTCTTCGAGGGTTGGTGCAATAAAAAGGGAGATGCCGGGGAAGGCCTTGACGCTTCTCGGGTCCCGCCCTGATTCTTTGGCAGTTGTCCGAATCTCCTTCACATACTTCGCCGTGTGGCTTGCGATCAAGGATCCGCAGAAGACCCCCTCAGCATGGGCGCCTGCAAATGCGATTCCGGCCTTGGATGAGCCCGCCTGAAACATCACCGGCACCCGCTGGGGCGAAGGATGGGTCTGATGCGCTGCAGACAGTTTATGCAGTTTGCCGTCGAACTCGATTTTCCTGATCTTGCTCGGGTCATACGCCATGTTAGCCTCGATATCCCACTGCTGTGCATCATCATCCCAGCTGCCCTCCCACAAGCGGTACACCAGGTCGGTAAACTCGGTGGCCTTCTCGTACCGCTGCCCGTGAGGCATGATCGAGTCAAATCCCATCGCGCGCGCTGACGAATTGGTGTAGCCGGTGACTACATTCCAGCCTACCCGTCCTCGCGTGAGGTGGTCGAGGGTCGAAAAGGATCGTGCCATGATGAAGGGATTCATGTAGATGGCATTTGCACTGACGGCGAATCCCACCGACTTCGTGACGGCGGCCATGGCTGATACCACCATGAACGGGTCGAGCTGGGCGACTTGACAGCTGCCTCGATATGTCGCGTCGGGCGAGCCGGCATAGATATCATTGACGCCGTATGCATCGGCGAAGAAGCAGCAGGTGATCTTCCCTCGCTCTGCAATCTTGGCCATCTCCATATAATACTCTAGCCGGTCCTTTCGGCGGCAGCCAGCATCTGGTCCTTCTCTATCACATGATTAATCTCGCTGCACTTCTGACCGTGACGCTTGACCTACTTCCATTCTCCCATCCATATGTTCCCCCCGGTGCACGTCGTCTCGAGGAAGTTGAGTTGGATCTGCTTTTTGGGCGCCATGATGGAAACGTTGCGGTCCTGGTTCCGGGAGCTCTGCAACCCGCGGGCTTCTGGCACGACCTGGCGCTTTTATATATGCTCGCCGAGCGACGACGGCTCCGGACTCAGATGCCTTGCGTCCGTGGTTCTCATTCGTCGTACCGGGATCTCCCATTCATCCTCATGGGCCGTTCCGCCCATAGCCGTGAGCCGGAGGAGAATCGCCGAACGATCGGATCTGCCCTCTCTTCCCGCCGTGGTCGATCGTTGTGGAGGATTCTCTAGCCTCGGAGGAGACATCGGGCGATCGGAAGTTGGCCTGTCTTCCGATCGGCAGCCCTGCTTGGCCGTGATGCATTCCCGGCACAGCAGCACTGCGGGGATGTAGAAAGAATTGGTCACAAATGATCAGTGGGAGACGATGGACTCCCCACCGTTGATCATATCCCGTGATCCACCATCGATTTGATCGTCCGTTGGTGCTCGGGAAAGGCAAGCGACGCGATATCTGCCCTCGGCCGTATGCTCGCTCGAGCTTGACGGAGGAAATGATGAACCCGAATCAAGATGCTCTCCGAACAATACCTCCGAATCATTGATCCCGACAGAAGTGGTTAGAAGAGAAGATAAACATTACCTCGTTTGACGAAGTTCGAGCTTAATCCAGTGTAAGTCGACCGAGATCTGAATATAGATGGAGCTGATTGATTATAGTTAATACCACGCCAGCTTTGCGAGCGCGTAGCCCGATATTGATATTGCGTGTTTGCAGGGCCTTCGGATAGAAGATGGTATACTAACCAAATCATCATAATTAGTTAGAAAACAAGACTCGCAGTATACCAGGTATCATCGACGAACATAGGTATCAAAAGGGGGGGGGGGTGTGGGGGGTCCCTAGTATTGCCACATGCTATCACGTGATAATGGTCTTGAGATGATCGATACCAACAATTAGATGAGCATAGGATATGATACGACATTTCTTTTCGAGGTCTTGGTATACCGGATACGCAGAACCCTAGGCATACCGCGCGAGGGATCAGATCAAAGCCGTCTACACCATCCTGAACTTGGCCTGACCCAACAAGCCATGGCCTGTGGGTTGACGCTCCCTGTGGTAGCCAACCAGAAGAAACATGTGTATGTAAAGGCCGATTTTCATGAAATGAAAGGATATGAGGCCTGTCGACCAGACCCGTGCTAAAACGCCTAAACATCATCATGAGAAAAGTTCAGAGCGAGCATTTACTGCCCAAGAACGAGGTACAGCCTAAGAATGAAAGCAAAGACTTGTTTGCAACTTTACTTCTTCTCAAGCCTATGAAAAAAAAGAAAAGACAGAACCTCGATATTAATGATAGTCTTGCATTTCGGAAAGAATCTTCATCGCCAACCCATCTTCCGCCCACGCTACCCCGACCATTACTTTCCGCTCCCGATCTCGTTCCTTTCTGCCACCAGTCTCCACCCATAAGCATGGCCTTTACTGCTCCGGTAAGCCATTCTTCTCTTTCCATTCATCAAAATCGACGGCATCCGCATCTCTTCGCCTGGTCTCCGGAATCAAGAACCAAGTGCTGATTGCACCCAAGATATTACACGCGAAGAAGATCCAGAGGACGTTAGCAAGACCAATTTTCGTGGGACCGGAGAGATAGTTGAAGAGTAGAGCTGAGAGAATGGCACCTAGTTTGCCGATGGCGGCCGAAATCCCATGTGCTAATCCGCGGACGCGCGATGGGAATACCTCTGCGGGAATGATGAAGGTTGTAGAGTTGGGACCGAAGTTGAAGAAGAACTAGACAAGGGGCCACTTATCAGCATGCTGTGAACCGCCTGTACGAGAGAACTCTATAATGACACCACAGTAGACATTACAGAAGTCATAGGTAGACATCGCTTCATGGTTAACGTACCTGGGCGATAGCAAAGCAGACAAATTTCCCCGCCGTGCTAAGATGCGTATAACCTCCCGCCAAAATCGCGAACATTAGGGCACAGACGAGGAATCCCTGGGTTTGAATCCACCTGCGACCTAGTCTTTCGATGAAGAAAATGGTGAAGAAGTACCCGGGGACATAGCCAGCCGCGTTGATGATCACATTTCCAATGGCGTTGCGCATAAGAGCGTCGAAGTGGGTTCTACCAGTCGAGTAACCAATATCTGCAAGGAGAACCGACTGGTTGAGATTGGTCCCGTAAAAGGCGATATCGAGGAGGAACCAGCAGGACGCTGTACCGAGAAGTACCTTCAGGTGACGCCATTCACTAAAGTACGTGATGAAGACTTAGAGCTGTGCTTTGCCGTTTTGGGTCTCGGCGACGGGGCTGGGAGCGGTAACGTTGACTGGAGTCGCGGGACCATTGAGCCCTTCCTTTCGTTGTGAAAGCTCTTGTACTTCTGCGGCATCTGATGCTGGGGTGTTCAGCTCTTGAGATTCGATAAACTTCTTGCCCTCCGGCATCCGCACGCGTGGCCAGAGCACGGCAAATGCGACAACGAGAGAGACGCCCATCTGAATTCTCCAGACGGCATCGAGTTGGTTGTACTGGCCCTCGTCTTGGATCGCCTTTCTAAAGCAACTGAGAACTACAATGCTGACGACCGAGCCGGTGAGAGTTCCCTACATGGTTTGGAGAGTTAGCGGAGGCCGTCTTTGCTGAGTGTGGGTGCTCATACCCAGCCTTGGTTGGAGAAGATCCATCCAAGAAGTTGGCCTCTCCTGTGAAGATGCGTTCCCTCCGAGACAATGGACGCAGACATCGGGTAGTCACCTCCAATGCCAATTCCCATCAGGAACCTGAAGAAGAAGATCCAGATCATTTTGAGGGTGGGCGTTGGGATACTGTTCGGAAGACTGATAACCAAGATCGTACCGATAATGCAAACGATGAGTTCTTTGCCATAGACAAATTTCCGACCAAAAGCATCACCCAGGAAACCAAAAGCTATCTGACCGAAAACGTTGCCAATATTGGACGCGGCATTGACGGCTCCTCGAAGAAGCGGTGGATAAGTACCATTCCAATATCTACCTTGTCAGGACATGGAAGTACTCTGGCCTGGGCGGTGTGTACTCACTCATATGTCCAGATCGGAGTCATCATGTTGATGATGAACAGATCATAGGAGTCGAGGAAGAAACCAGCACTGGCAAACGTCAGCCTTCTGCTTCAAGCCGTTGTCTGGTTGTTCTCGGTCCATACCCCGTGATGGCATAAAGAGCGAAATCCCCTCTGGTCATGAGGCTCAGGCCTCCCTTCTGCGTCTCTGCCGCTCGTCTCTCATATTCATCCTTTCCCGCAGTTCAGCACCGAAGGCAACCGTCAAAGACGTAGGCGTACGTACCAATGATATTGGATTCCCATTGGAATCCTTCCGGGTATAACCTTCATCTTCCCACTTCATCTTGGCAGCGGCGGGGTGGGAGTTTGGTCTGGAAAGGAGTAGGCAAGTAAGGGAGATAGTGATGCAGGAACTACTTGGTGGATGGAATGTCAAGATAAGGCCGGTTATATACAAACCCTTCGAGCGGCCTCAACGAACCGGCAGGTTCATCATCGTAGCATAGCTGAGCCAATGATGTGCTCCAGTGCCAGCATGCGCAGAAGATATTGGCATTGGTATTTGCTATCACGGAATGAAGTACATTTGAACGAGGACATGCACTCTTGGATCCATGGTCCCTCTTGGCAGTGGCTTCTGCGAGTCCTACCACAGCCGTCTCCCCAGGCCAATATCATCGGCCTTCTCTGGTGGGCTAGACCAAGCGCGTGTCTTTTCTGGTCACACTGGCAGCATTTGGGCGACTTGAGTCGTGGTGTTTTCCATATCCGCGCCTCTCTCTTTCGTCTTCGGCCGAAGGATGCTGGTGGGAGATCGCTCGTGTGGAGAAGGCCGATCTCGAAATGACATGCTGCCAAGAAAAGACAAGAAATCCTTCTCTTTTCCACCCAGTCAATCTTTTGGAGGCCACGGCGAACTCCTTTCCGCCTCTGCCGTCGGAGATATGGGCTGCCAACGACCGAAATCGGCCCTATTCACTCTCTCATCACCGATCACTTGTTCTCAAAGGACCGCAGCGCTGTCTGCTATGCCCTTTTCTATACTTCTCCATGTTCTCATCGAAAATAACTGATGTTCTTTGGCAAAGGGGCCTGATCGATCTATCCTTTCCAATCTCCAACCTCAAAACGGGAAGATTGAAGCTTGCTTCTTAGCGGCCATGATTCAGTCATGGCCAAAGAATTGTTTTAGGAGGCCTCCAATTTGGTTGGCATGATTTAGTCGGAAGAAAAAATTACATGTTTGCAGGTAAGAGTCTAGAACCTTTTTTGTTTTAAATGTATGATACAAGACTTTGCTGACGAGATTTCTAGGAACACAGAACATACCTACTTCTAGCTTGGTTCCTTATAATACGTTAGAAGTTAGGGATCAAATGGCCTTTATATGTTTACATATTCGTACCGATAATGCAGCTAGGCTAGCATCTTTGGTTTTGGCTATCACTTAATTAAGGTCGGCGGAGACTGAAGGGTTTATTGCTGCGCTTCGCTTTACCACCCATTCGGATATACCGTCTAGGAGTAGACCTAGGTTCTTGTAGGCGCTGGTTTTGGTGGTTGATTCTGCCAAGTATGAACTATCATGTAGCATCGCCAGTCATCAAGTATCGGTATCACAGAAAATCTACGATCTATGGTCAGTATTGTTTCCATCTGCTTTACCTGCAGGATATGTAGTGTAGTTTAATCCCTGGCATCTAGATTCAGCTAAGCCCCCCATGGTCGGCCCACAGAAGATAATGAACATCTACTAGGTTCGGCAGGGAGACATTTAGCTTCGATTCTCTCCCCGTCTCCCGTTCTCACACAAACATGATGGGGGATGTCACGGTTGTCTGAAGATCGGTCCGAAGACCCAATCCATGAACGGGCTGGACGCGTTCGAACAGGGTGTGCGACGTGCAAAGCTCGAAGAAGAAACCCAGGCCCCCGTAGGTGCAGTCTCCCGACGAAAGCGCTAGCAGATCATCAGTGTCCCACGTCGATCGAATCTCATGTTTCGTTCATCCGACTTGTTGCTAATCCTTGAAATAAGATGTGGAGCAGGTCCATTTATTGGTATAGGGTGTAAGTAAACATCGAATATCGAAGCTGTCTAGTTGTTACTTATCTAGTCTGTTGGGTATTATAAGTGGATGAGCTCTACGATGAAAGCAAATCATCACCGCAGGCTCAAAAGCAGACAAAACATCTACCTTCCCGGTAGAATCCATGATCATAAGGTAGTCAATGTCCGCTCAGGTGCCGGCATAGTATCTGCGGCTATAGCTGCGACATCATTGCCAATTCTCTAAGGTTATCTACATGTGAATAGAAAAAAAGAAAAAGAAGAAAAAATAGCTCCTTAGCAAACATCGGGACACCCCTGTATCACAGTCGGACCCAGGGAACCGCCCAAAGTCAAAGTGACATTGTCAAAAGCCATATCCAGAAGATTATCCATCCCACTGTCACAAACTGGACGGAGCAAAAGCGTCTGAGTGGCTGCGGTAGCGTTCACGAACCCCGGGAAGAGGTAGTATGGCCGTGGTCCCCCAGAGGTATCGGCAGGCACGATATTCATCGTCGCAAATATAGTGCCATCGAGCGAAGCTTCCAAGTGGCACGTCGCCTGGATGCCTTGAACGTACACGTATGCGGAGAAGGTGTACGGCGACCCAGCGCAGAGGGTCGTTAGGATTTGGGATAGAGAGAAGTTTGCTGTGGGGTATTGATATCCGTTAAATTCTCTGAAGAATATATTAGTACACTGTTTTGATTGAGGCCAGAGCATACAATCTGGAGGTGGGGGGTTATTACTTACAGGGAGTTTGGCTTTGAGACGTAGAAGGGGTTATTCATGTAACCGTTGTATGCTGTTACAGTACTATCTGCATCAGCTATCCATCCTAATGGTGGCTCACCATGGGCGGATAAGTCGAATCCCGGGTTAAATATTGCTTGGGCACCAACTGTGCAGTCGGGAATGGCCAACACTGTCGAACTAGTAGTAGTAGAAGACGTGGAATCGGGTGTAGAGGTTGTGGAAATCGTCGAGGATATCGTTTCCGAGGCTGAACGTGCTGTAGTATCTCCACAAATCGAGGTGGAAGCAATCAGGGATATATCATCAAAGATAATACTATCCAGTGTCTGATATGGAGCTATACATTTCGCTATGATGTATATTACCTGATTTACTGCTGGTGCGGTGAACGTTCCCGTTGACTGGACCCATAATATAGTATCGGTATATGGACCACCTGTAGCAATGGTCACAAATCCACTTGCTGTATTATCAACGTTGATTTGATATTCCACCGTACATGTCAGCATCGACTCGCTCGTCGGCCTAGAGTAAGCTGTGAACTCGTAGACTTCACCCACAACTGCTTTAAAAGGCTGTACCATGACGTTTTGATAAACTGTTGAGGACATCAACATACAGAATGCGCCACTATGGCAGCCGGTCGATATAATAGATAGCGAGCCTTCTGCAAGTGCTTCATGCCAAGGTTCCTGATTTCCTGTTTCGAAATTGCCATTTACAAGAGTTGTAGGCTCGATACAGGAGGCAGAAGTAATAGAAGACGTGGTACTCTCAGTAGTAGCTGACGTAGGGAAATCTGAAGAAATTATCGAGGGAATCGTTGCCGTTGCTGAATTTTCTGTAGGACCTGCACAAGTTGAGTCGGAAGCAACCAGAGATATATCATCGAACACAATACTATCTAGTGTCTGATATGGAGACACGCAATGTGCAATGATATATATCACCTGATTTACCGCTTGTGCGGTGAATGTTCCCATTGACTGGACCCATAATATAGTATCGGTATATGGACCACCTGTAGCAATGGTCACAAATCCACTTGGTGTATTATCAATGTTGATTTGATATTCCACCGTACATGTTAGCATAGGTTCGCTCGTCGGCCTAGAGTAAGCTGTGAACTCGTAGGTTTCACCCACAACTGCTTTAAAAGGCTGCACCATGACGTTTTGATAAACTGTTGAGGACATCAACATACAGAACGTGCCGCTATGGCAGCCGGTCGATATAATAGATAGCGAGCCTTCTGCAAGTGCTTCATGCCAAGGTTCCTGATTTCCTGTTTCGAAGTTGCCATTTACAAGAGTTGTAGGCTCGATACAGGAGGCAGAAGTAATAGACGACGGGCTACTCTCAGTAGTAGCTGATTTAGGGAAATCAGAAGAAGTTATCGAGGGAATCGTTGCCGTTGCTGAATTTTCTGTAGGACCTCCACAAGTTGAGTCGGAAGCAACCAGAGATATATCATCGAACACAATACTATCTAGTGTCTGATATGGAGACACGCAATGTGCTATGATATATATCACCTGATTTACTGCTGGTGCGGTGAATGTTCCCATTGACTGGAACCATGTTGTAGTGTCGGCAAAAGGACCGCCTGTAGCAATGGTCACAAATCCACTTGCTGTATTATCAACGTTAATTTGATATTCCACTGTACATGTTAGCATCGACTCGCTCGTCGGCCTTGAGTAAGCTGTGAACTCGTAGGTTTCACCCATAACTGCTGTAAAAGGCTGTACCATGACGTTTTGGTAAACTGTTGAGGACATCGATATACAGAACGTGCCACTGTGGCAGCCGGTCGATATAATAGATAGCGAGCCTTCTGCAAGTGCTTCATGCCAAGGCTCCTGGTTTCCTGTTTCGAAATTGCCATTTACAAGAGTTGTAGGCTCGGTACAGGAGGCAGAAGTAGTAGAAAATGAGGTGCTCTCAGTAGTAGCTGATGCAGGGAAGTCTGAAGAAGCTGTCGAGGGAATTGCTGTTACAGGATCTCTACAAGTTGAATCGGAAGCAATCAGAGATATATCATCGAACACAATACTATCCAGTGTCTGATAAGGAGCTATACATTTCGCTATGATGTATAACACCGGATTAACTGTTGGTGCGGTGAATGTTCCTGTTGATAGGACCCATGTTGTAGTGTCAGTGTAAGGACCGCCTGTGGCAATGGTCATAAATCCACTTGGTGTATTATTAGTGTTGATTTGATATTCCACCGTACATGTCAGCATTGACTCGCTCGTAGGCCTTGCGTAAGCTGTGAACTCGTAGGACTTGCCCACCGCTGTGGTAAAGACCTGTATCATATCGTTTTGGTAAACAGTTGAGGACATCAACATACAGAACGTGCCACTGTGGCAGCCGGTAGATATAACAGATATCGAACCTTGTGCATCTGCTTCAAACCAAGGTTCCTGATTTCCTGTTTCGAAATCGCCATTTATAAGAGTTATAGGCTCTGTGCAAGAGGCAGAAGTAGTAGAGGGTGGGTTACTATCGGTAGCCGCGGATGTAGAGTAGTCTGTAGAGGCTTTCGAGGGACTTGTCGCCGTTGATGTACTTATTGCAGAAGCTGACGTAGGTAATATAGAATCAACTGATGAAGTGATATCAGATAACGATTCTGATATATCAGTTGTGCTACTTGAGCTAGTACTTGATACAGAAGTAGCCGTGACGTTATTTGCAACTATAAATTATCAGATGATGTGCCAATGAGATTCAAGATGTAAATGAAGTACCAAAGAGGATATTGACCACCAGCGGGGTGCATGAGAATGGCATATCTGCTGCTGAATAGTGCATGTAAATGCTTCCATTCTGAGCAGAACAGTATGTGGCTGTCAACGCCAGTGGCTGTCCGTTATCTGCGCTAGGCGTGAAATCAAAGGTACCTCCTTGAGCGGCAGTGAAGGTCTTGCTAACATCGGGCTTTCCTGGGAAAAGCCTCAAAGGTGCAAAGCCTGCAGCGAGATCAGCATTAGTCAGACCGACATTATTGCCTGCACTAAAGAGTGAGCCATCTGATGCTGTCAAACGAGCTCCATCTTCAATGTTCTCAGTTATCGTAGAGGCGCCATTCGTAAACGCGAGGTATTTGATGGCCCGCTTGTGCTTGGTTGCACTGCCGTCGTTGACAGCAATGACAAAAGACGAATCCGGCGCAAGAGTGGCGCCACTGAAGTATTGTTAGCGACGTACTCTACGAGTCGTTCCAACTGCTTACGAGATTTTGTTCGTGGCAGTTTGGGTCGGAATCTCAGTGGTCGAAATGGAAGCAGTTGAGGTATCCGGTGATAGCGAAGAGATGCTGCTTGATGGACTCGTTTTAGGAAAGGGTTCCATTGACGTCGAGGTACTGGACGATATGCTCAGAGCCGAAACAGCCATCGTGCCCACTTGCACCGGTGTTGCCCCTTGAGGAGGATGACCACCAACCAGGGCAATCAAAGCGGCTTCAAATTCATAGAACAGCACACGTCCTAGTTCGAATGCAGCATTGGTCCAAGCCAAGAAACCGGAGGACAAGTCAACTGTCGTGGAGATGGCTCCTTCCGCAAGTACAGTACTGAGGGCGAAGGCATTAAACCCAGTCGTTTGTGCAATGGAGAGAATAGCGCCTTCACTTGAGAGGATTTGACCAAAGGCATTGATGAAAAACTGTGCAGCCTCTGTAAGGTCTGCGACGAGTGCGCCATCCTGACTAACATAGAAGGGTGTGCCCTGTTGTCTCTTCATAAATCCGGTACCCTGTGCTGGAAAAACTTGGAAGACAAACAAGCTAGGCGACCCAGATGTCGGTATAAATGTAGGTGAGGTCGTGGATGAAGATGTTGTATTTGGCAAGCCTATCGCTGTGGGGGTCACTGTTCTGTTGTATAGTAAGTGCCTCGAGTTTGAAACCGGGTTTACAGGGATACCTACATGGTGGTAGTGATGTTTTGTGTGACGGTAACCAACGCAGTTGTAATGTAATATGTCGGCGCATTGTTGATGTTAATTTGTAAACCCCCCTCGATGTCAATGACTGTATTATGATTGTAATATTGATCTATGACTACCGGGTACCGAGTTACTAATGTGGAGATTATCACCTGAACGTGCCCAAGAAGGCACACTTGCTGGGCATCGGTGGCTCCGTTGACGAGGCTTTGAGATGTTGCTGGAAGCGCAAGTGTAAGTAACACAGATAATAAGCCATGAAACATTGTCATGTTTGACACCCGGTTAGGTTAATTGTTATACACAACAGGCGAATGTCCGAGTGGTCGCTTTTAAAATCATAAAAATAGAAGGATTTGACCATTCTTTATATAGCCTCGAGCATCTGTACCCTTCTTTGAGAATATCACCTTAGCGTCGTTGTGCCTTACATTGTCGTTACCACAATTCCGTGAAGAATGTGAGGGTCATTTAGATCCTTAGCGCTAGAACCGAATGAACGTCTCCGGGATCAAAGAAGATGATTAAGAATTCCTCTTTGAAAACGATGGAGATGAGAGCAAAGACAAACTGAGTCCCGAAAGTGTCAGTCCAAGTAAAATCTACTTGACAGAAGTATGGCTTTAACACGTGGTTTCACATTCCTCTTACATTGGTGGGATTGTAGCTTGTTTCCAAGCGTACCCAGCATGTTCCGTGATGCGGTCTCAGCTGGCATTTAAAGGTCTATAGAAGAGACTCCTTTGTTCCGAGGGGTTACAAAGCTTATTCCTATTACACGAAACGGTACAGGGGGGAACTTAGCAGGCTGGAATTCGCTTGTGGAACACCACTTTTTGGCTTAGACAACCTTGAGGACTCTTATCAATAGAGCGAAATCATCCATCCAAGGATCAAGTAGATCAAAAGGGCACCAGTTGATCTAGTAGTCTTAGACGGACATCAGGCCTCAGACATACAAGGTTAACTAGCTCTGAGTTAAGCTTAACTTCAGTACTCCTGACATAATATAAATATACTTTCTTTATCAGGTACTATACACTACCAAGCCTTTAATAAATCCAGAAAGGTTTCTTTCAAAACACAACATAAATCTGTCTAGACTGGATCTTTAGAACGAAGTACAGATCTGGACCTAAGTGATTAAGCTACGACACATAGCTACTTATAGTCTTACTGCTCAATATCAGAGACGTCTAAGACTATATCTACACGAGTATACGTACTTGTATGGTCACCTATATCACTACTTTATTAGATGCCAAGTTATGTGAAATCATCTTCAGACTCTTGATATTTATGTACGCCTCTCCGTATTACCCTATTTCAGGACCTATTATATAACATTCAATACTAATTCACGATATAGAGATAAGCGTAGGGTTAGGCTTGACCTGGATACGCCTAAGTTATACAAGACTCAAGAATCATTCCTTCGGATAGAACCCTTTCAGGGCCCCATCATCGGAAGGCCACTGATATATACGGATATTGTTCGGTGGTATTGTAGTTCACCGGCAATTAGAGTTTCAAGGAAGGTTTTCCGAGGGATAAAGTAGGTCACATGAGTGTGGTCCTCTTTCCGAAGGGATGCTTTCACTGCTGACCAATTCAATAATACTCCTTCAGCCACTATATCTGAGTGGACTTCAGTGTGCAGTGTAAGCTTCCATACAATTGCTCGTAGCATTAGCAGACACAAGTACTTTGCTCTCGCCGCTTATACAGAACGATTCATTCCTGCGAACAGCATGTTAAAGTCCTGGGAGGCTACGCCTTGCAAGCCCACCTTCAAAAATCCCTTGTCGGCCTCGAACTTGGGCTTCATCGCGATCAGCTCATCGACATCCCAGTTGGCCCACAGAAATCGGCCATGGAGAAAGGCCGCCTTTTGGGTGCTGGCCCACACGTAGAAATTGCCCGGTAGACTCTCGTCATCAAAGGGGATCGACTCGCGCGTATAGCCATGAATTGCGTTGAAGGGCGTAAAGACGAATCCCGGGTGCTGTGTATCATGCCGTGTGAGCATTCTGTATCTTCGTTGGCGCCCTGGGGGTCACTTACCAGGTTGATGATCTGCATCTCGCTGGCGGGAACAAAGGCGGCGGCATCTTGCAACAAACGCGTGAGGGCTATCCGACTTGAACCCACGGAGAGATAGTGTGGTGCAGTCTCATTGAAGTGGATCGCGTTGGTGGCAACATGGAGGAGGACCTTCGAAGACTACTGTCAGCGAGAGGCGTCACGGTGCTGCTGCGTGATTACCTTGCCCTCCTTCGACCCTTGCGCCTGAAACCGCAGGACATTCATGTACTGGTTCTTGATGCCATAGTCAAAGGCCTTGAACAGTTGCGAGACCGATGATGGGTCATCTGTAGCGCACGGGTTAGCCATTCTGGAACTCTCCCTGCCCGACGAGATGGGAACCGACATTTGTCCGCCGTCGGGATCTGCGACGAGGCGTTCAGGATCAGGACATCGACCTGCACCCCATCGCGGGCGAGTTGATCCCACAGGCCCTGGACGGATGCTTCATCATCGAGGTCTAAAGCATATCCGCGCACCTTGGTCTGGCCGTTCCCGGCCGCTTCCAGCTCCTTGGCCACTCGGGCCGCCTTCTCGGCCGATCGGGACGTGATGGCCACGGTATCGGCTCCGGCGGTCACGAATCCTTGGGCCGCGGCCCGACCTACGACCTCGGAGGCGCCGGTGATGAGCACCGTCCGCCCGGCCTGCGATTGTTCCGGCGATGCCGCATCAATCGCCGGATAGTTTTGGCGGTGGAGGACTTTCGTGACTTCAGACATGGTGAGAGGAATTGCTTGGCGAATTTGGGATGAGGGCAAGGTCGCAGGTTAAATATCTCGAGCTGACGTGAGACCACGCGCATTCGTTTCACAGCGCAGGACGAAGATATAAGGAGCATCCTGGAACTACGCATCCATCTCACGGTGCCCTGGGGTCGCACGGGCGATGAGCCGATGCCACCAGGGTCTGTATGGACTGTATGGTCTGGCCGCCCGATCCGCCGGCTGACCGCGGTGAGAGACCGTTGCCAACTCCACTCAGTCGACCCGCGATCCGACCGCAACACGTCTGATGTTGGTTTATCATGAGAGTATTGTCGAAGAGATTCGAGGGACCTGGGCGGCCACAAAAGCGAGCGAATCTCTGGTCCACTAGATCCACGGGCCCAGTTTATAAGAAGTGCTGCTACAGTAAGTGGGGTGGATCAGATATACTTGATCGTGCAACCTACTGTAACACGACCCATCCGCACTGGTTCGACTGGCTCTCACCGACCACAATAATATTGCAACGCTGACATGGCAACCGACGAACAACCACCGGTGCCCATCTGGGGCGACGCCAACAAGGCCGCAGGCAACTTTGGCACGGTGGAGAAGTCCCCCGACACCAGAGCGGCCGCGCCGGGCGCCATTCCGGTCATCGACGTATCACCCATGTTCTCGCCGATGATCGAAGATCGGAAGAGAGTCGCGGCTGAGCTTCGAGAGGCGTGTCTGAAGATTGGATTCTTCTACGTGAAAGGTCATGGGATCGACCAAGCCCAGATCGATAGAGTTTTCGAGGGGGGCAAGCAGTTCTTCAGCTTGGGGTTCGAGGAGAAGATGGAAATCTTCATCAACAACACGCATAACTATCGAGGGTTTACCCCCTTGGGTGGATCAGGAGCCCGGCTCAACGGGAAAGGCAGTACGTGCTCACTCCACTGATGTTGGTCTGGAGTCGTCCGGGTCATGCTCGACCGTGGACATGCTGCTGACCACCGCCTCGATCCAGATATGAATGAAGCCTTCGACTGGGGTCACGATCGCTTTCTGAATGATGACCCGACGGACCCGTGCACCGATCCGTATATGCGTGGGGATAATGTATGGCCACGCCAGCTCCCGGAGTTCAAGGAGGAGTTGTCCGCATACTATCGAACGATGCGAGCCTTCTGCCGCATCATGGCCCGAAATGTGGCGCTCTCACTGGACCTGGAGGAGGATTATTTTGCTCCATTTGTTACACATCCAGGTTGCTCGGCATTGGTGGCGCATTATCCACCCGTTGAGAAAGGGATGCAGGTCAGGAATTTGGATCCGCATACGGATGCTGAATGCAAGTAGTATCTTCTCTTGTCCGGCGAGGACCCTCTCCGACACAACATGGGTCGTTTTGAGGTGCGTGACTTGTTGGTTGACTTCTCGCAATGTAGTGTTTACGATTCTGGCACCCGGCGATGTTCCTGCCCTGGAGGTATTGAATCGAGACGGATACTGGATATCGGCGCCACCGATCAACGGCTGCTTCATCGTCAACGTGGGAGATCAGCTACAAAGGTAAAATCTGTTAACCGTCGTACTTGGGGCGACAACTTGGCTAATTCTCATCATTAGGATGACCAACAACCTCTACATCTCTACAAAGCACCGCGTAATGAATTACAGTGGCAAGGAACGGTATTCTGTGCCTTTCTTCTTCTCGGTGAACTGGGAGACGGTCATTGAGGTAAGCGTACCCTTAGACTTCACAGCATTACTCGCGTTACTGCCCCTCCACCTACCTTGCTCCATGAACACTTTGTTCTCTCGTTCACTAATTCTTTGGATCAGCCCATACAGGAACTTCTTCAAGAAGGCGATTCAGCAGAGGCAGCAAATGTTACAGCTGGTCAGGTAAATCTGTCCTGCAGAGAACCTGATATATGTGCTGTGCTGAGACTAATGTTTGATACGGCAGATGTATAAAGATACAATGGTTGGATTCCATTTGATTGCGGAAAGCGATCCAGTTTTGAGACCATGGATCAAAGAATTAAGGGCTGGGAGGAGGTGAGCCAAAGCCATGGAAATACATTGAGCAACTGGGAACAGGTATCAGATTTTGGATCTCCAAAGTTCAGTCCCAGGAACGATTATTCCTAAGATCAAATTAGACGAAACTGTCTGCATTATGTTGGCACAGCCTTTGCACTATCCAAAAGACTGCTCTCAAGAAGCAGACTGCATGCGGCTCAGCCGTTCTTATGCGCTTTACATCTGCTATCCCAAAGGCCTTTCTCCGCTCTTCCCTTTACAGGTCAGATCTATGTGAACTGAACATTTTACAACCATTTGCTGCCCTTGTTCAAACTACTATTCATCACCCCACTTTTGCTGGAGCTATCCTGAAGAAACTCCCGAGTTGTCCACGGCAATTCTGAACACATAGATATAGTCTCCCCTGTTGAGTCTACCTTTCTTTGGTGCACTTTTACACCCGAGCTGACAACAGCCGCTAGTGACGTGGCACTTACGGGTAATATGAAGGTCGCTGCTATCGTATGGATAAGCGCATCCTTGATCTGGTCTAGTATCTAAACTGGTAGACTCTTCACCACTTGAACTATGTTTTCAGACCACCCCGAGAAGACAGTCTTACGCCCACCAGAGTGACGATCTCCTGGAGCCTGAATCTGACCCAAAAGCGGTTGCAGTGGGATTTAATCTGCAAAAGGCGACTTCTTGTTTTGTCTAGCCGAAACCAAGGGCTTTAGTTTTGGAGTGAGATGCCCTTGCTATATGACTAAATGCCTGATGTCACCATTAAAACTACCTGGTTCATTTCAATCGCTGTCTCATCTTTGCCATAAGATCCGAAACCACAAAAGGCTTGGACAAAACATCATCCATTCCGGCCTCTATTGCCGTGTCGATTTGCTCCTTTCTCGTGTTTGCTGTGACAGCGATGATATCGATATGCCTAGTGATGGTACCTTCTTTCTGTAGCCTTCGAATTTCTCGAGCACAAGTCAAGCCATCCATTATTGGCATTTCCAAGTCCATCAATATGAAATCCAAATGCTGAACGTGGTTGGGGGTTATTGATTGATGCCAACAGTCCATGGTCTGTAGGACCGAAAGAGCCTCAATCCCATGATTAGCAACATAGACGACACAGCCGGCTTTAGTCAACTGTTTACGGACAATTTGTTGGTTGACGAGGTTGTCTTCCACGAGGATTACATGTATTAAGCGAGGAGGTGAGATATCCGGTGGAATGTCAACCTTAGCATCAGCAATTGACAAGTCGGCAACAGGAAGTGCGATGGAGTGAAGTAGCGATGGAGTGCTGGTCTCATGAACAGGAGGAGCGGCTCTACTTGATTTAATATAGAACGCAAACGTACTTCCAGCTCCAGGCGAGGAAATGACACCAATGTCGCCTCCTTGTTTCTCGGAAAGTCGTTGTGATATGAACAAGCCGAGTCCAGACCCGCCATACTTGATAAAGGTTTTCGTAGAAGCTTGCGAAAAGCGAGAAAAGATTTTGTCCACTTCCGTTCTAGTCATACCGGTTCCAGTATCCGAGATGGAGAAGGTCAGATATACGTGTTCTTCTGGTCCGGATTCCGGTTGAAGACGATGCTCTTTCGGACCGTCTTGCTTGGGCGCCCATACCATCCCTTTCGGAAAGTACTGCTGGGGGTCTGCGAGACAAGCTCCATATTTGACGATCACTTTTCTTTCTGATGCCTCCGACTTCGTAAATTTGATAGCGTTTGAAATCAAGTTGATAAAGACCTGCGTCACTCGCGAGGGGTCACAGATAACCCATTCAATCTTATGCATCAAGAGCGATGGCTCCTCAATGACATCCAAAGCAATTACATGACTGGTGCATTCGGCCTCAAACATTTTAGTCACGTTCGTGACAAGTTCAGACAGTGATACTGCCGATGGTTTAAGAGAAATCAACATAAAGTCCAGTTTGGACAGAGTCAGAACATCGTCAACAATCCGCTTCTGATGCTCAGCGCACATTATAATCGTCTTTGCTGCCTCGAAATTTTCTCCTAACGTGGCAAGGCACTTGTCCAATGTCGGACTCCCTTGGCTTATCTCATCAAAGGAGGTAACGATGCCATCCGCAAGCTGGAATATTGCTGATAGTGGGTTTCGAACTTCGTGACTGATGCTGTCGATGAATTGCTCTTGATTCCGCTTTGCTTCTCGAGCTTCCTCCGCACTACGAGCTTGCCAGGCCTCTGCCCACTTCAATTGGCTCACATCCGTCATGCAGCTCATGAACGATTTCGTCTTGCCATCCTCAAAGTACGAAAACCCAAACGCGAGCACGTTAGTGGGCTCGGGGTCTCCGGTTGGTGGGATGAACAGGGTGTTCAGTTTCACCTCAATTGAGATATTTTGATCCGTCTCGACCAAGTCCGAGAAGGCTTTCATGGCCGAGGCATGTGAATCTGGATGCACTATGCTCATAAAGTGCAGGCCTTTGTCCTCTTGGCCTCGGGGAAACCCGGTAAGTTTATAATAATGGTCATTTGCCCATATCAGACTGCCGTCCAGGCTCAGATGCGCCATGGCAACCGACGCATGCTGAGCGAGATACCGAATTTGTCGTTCGGTCCCGGCCAGCTGGGCTTCCAGTCGTTCTTGACGCTTCCGTGCCTCGTCAGTGTTAATCAGGCTGGCCAGGGCATGGGACAAGTGCCGTGAGATATCGGCCATGAATTGATGGTGATCGCTGTCAATCGGCCGTCGAGAATTTGCCCCGACGATCATGCATCCAAACAGCCGGCCGCCATGTTCCAAGGGCACAACGCTCACAAACTTGGACGGCTCCGCAAAGCCGCTCCAATTCACGCCATCAAAATCTGCCCCAGCCTCCACGGTAATGGTCCCCGCCCTTGACTTCCGCAGCAGGGGCATGGGGAACTCGAGGGCTTTGATGTCGGCCTGCGTCACGAACGTATGCCCGGCGGGGAGGCCTATGCTCCCGGTCATCGTCATGATGCACTGACCCGGCACACTTTCTTCGTCGGCGCGATAGAGCATCACCATCGGAATGTCGTACGGATTGGTCTCGAACGATCGCACGAAGTGCCCCGTGACGGTCGTTGTATTATATTTCTCGGGGGGCGAACTGATCTTGTTCAACATGGCCGTCCGTCGGGCACTGAGCGTGATGCCCGTCCTCTCCCAGACCGAGTTGTAGAACCCGTGGATGCGTCCATCATCGCCTCGGATAGGGGTGAAGTTGCCGGTGAAAAAGCTCTCCTCGAGGAAGTTATTGCGCATAACCATCAGCGGCAGCTCGTTCACATCGACCGCCACCCCGCTGGCCTCGGCCTGGTCAAAGATGGGTTCGATGTTCTGACAGATCTCGGGAAAGCCGTCGCGGAAGGCGATGCCCATGAGCCGCGGGTGGGTTGCCCCCGCCAACGGCACGAAGGCCTCGTTGTAGATGGCGACCCTTCGCGCGCCCCTGCACACCAAGTCAGCCGGGGACAGTATCCGCGCAGGACGACGAACCAGTAGATACACGACGGCCGCGAGTCGGCGAAGAGCGTGTGCATGTGAATGCGCAACGCCAGCCCCCACCGCTCCAGGGGACCAAGAAGAGTGTCGTCCCAGTTGCACGACCGGAAGAACTCGACGTGCGTCGTGGAGGGCAGGTCGGCGGCCCACATGCGGCCCTTGAGCGGCGATGGTTGCTCATCGTCGCGCCCCATGCTGTGCAGCAGAGCTCAACGACGCAGCATGAGGTGTCGGTGCTGGGGATCGTTGGGTTGACCGGCGATGAGGGGAGGAGGAGGAGGAGAGGCGACGATGAGCTTGCAGAGGCAGAGGCAGATGCAGGATTTGGATGGCCGCCCTGAAATGGTGGGGGCGGGGGCCCGGCCGATACTGCGGTTCCTTGCGCAGATCATGGTCGAGCACGCACTGCGTAATCTTGCAGGGCTCAGGAAGCAAGGCACCGTCGCCTCACCTACTGTCCTCGCCCGGCGCATGCAGATATACGGGACGACCATCGTCGAGCATCGGCAGCAGCAATCGTGTCCGGACGGTGTCCCTGCCCGGCATTCCATCAAGCTGATCTTCCCTCACGGCACACGGATCGGGACCGCCGCAGATGCAGACTGCCGCGGTGGCGCGGAAAAGCTGTATGCCCATTTACCACGTGACCGTCGGTGTCGTCTGGACGGATGACGGGTACGGGTACGGGACACGCTCCACGCTCGACCACCGACGGTCATGGACCCGGGACGGTGGGACAGAGGAGGAATGAAGTAAGTATCTTGTACCGCGCTTGGTGGTATACATGTACATACACCATAAAATATATCCCGTCAATGGACTCAGTGGCTGGCCTACAAGAAATCTCCCTAGGACAAGGTCGCTGAAATCGGATAGGAATTCCAGGATGGCGGCCAAGTGGCCTGTTGGGATTTGGTCCTGTCCAGTTGTCTAGCTACGGACTAGAATTCCTCATTGCTCGACATTAAGATCCTGATTATCAACCGCCCACTTCTGCGTCCCCAATCGAATCTTCCGTCCAAACACATACACAGGAATGCCCAGAGCTCCGACAACGCCCATCACGATAGCACAAACATCCAACGCCCTGGTATATCCGAGCTGGGTTATAAACCGAGTCACCCCGAAGGAGATGCCGAAAGATATCAGTCCGCGGACCGCGCAGATCAAGACGAGGATGGGGCCGGCTCGCTCCGGATAACTATCCAGCGAATAGGTATACCCGAGGAGTACCACCGAGATGAACCCGAAGTACTCCGCACTATAAGTGATGATAATGGTCCAGTATGACCAGTGATTAGGATGGGAGCCTGCCCGGCCAAAAAAGAGACAGGAGATGGTCACAATAACAACCGGAAGGACCATGGGGATCAGGCGATCTTCAGGCTCAGCAACGCCGCCTCGTCGTTCGGCCAGCTTGCGCGTGAGCAAATCTCCCCCATACCCGAGGACCGGTATCATAATCACGGCCATGGCAATTTGACCAGTCTGCACATAGCCTAATGACGTGAACGCGAAGTTATACGGGGGTGCACTCAGAATCCCTGCGTACTCTGATACCATGATCACATAGATTCCCAGCACTGTGCTGTTCATCAAGACAACCCATAAGATGTTGGGAAAGGACAGGCATTGGATCATCTGAACCAAACAAGTAACCAGCGCATTCCAGTCGGCCGGGCCGTGGAAGATCTTGATATCATTCCATATTGATCGAGGTTTAAATCTCACCAGATCAAGAACAACGCCGTGGTAGGTTGTTGCTCTCATGATCCGATCATTGTGCCCCTGCCGGTGTATGTGGACGGCCCCTTCGAAAGCATCCGTGGGCCGCTGGTACCGAGACTCGGGCACGAAGAGAAAGGCGAGAATGAGGATCCCGCCATTCACGATCCCAAACACACCATACCACCATTTCCAACCGAATGATTGTACCAGATAGGGCGTGGAGATGAGCAGTGCGGCGGTTCCCATGGACTGGATGGCGGAGAACCATGCGAGCATTGCACTCTTCTCATGGAGGAAGTGGATCTCCTGCAGGAGTTGTCAGATCTGGGGCCCGTCGGGACAAAGAAGGCATCCTACCTGGATAATCAGGGGACACAAGGCCTCAGATTGACCTGCAGCCATGGACAAAATGTCCCTTCCAGCAATATGAGACGAAAGACTGGTGCTTGTTGCGCACCAGATCGACCCAATCATCAGGACCAATGCCGAGCCAAGAAACACGGGACGACGTCCCACGGCCATGGCCACCGGCATGGCGATCAAGTTGCCAATGCCCATGAAGAGCGTCGGATAGGTCATGAGGTCTTCCACGCGAGGGTCATTGCCGTAGCTTGCCGAGACGTCCGTCAAGATGGCACCTAATCCTGAAGTAATGAGAACACTCGTAATCGAGACCATCAATCTGTTAGGCCGGCTTCTCAGGACGAGGGTCTGGAAGCTCACAAATGCCGAGCGTAATGGTAATCAACCATTTCCGCCATTGGGGTAAATTGAGGGGATCTGTCCGCGGTCAGTTGTCTCTCCTCCGACCCGTTGGCGACCCCGAAATGCGTACCTCGAGGATCAGGAGAGGGAGTTGGAATCAGAACGAGCGCATCCGCTTCATAGAGTCTCACTGTTCCGACGGCATCGTCCCGGACCGATTGCTTGCCCGCCACCTCGTCGTGAATGCTGATTCCTGCTTCGTCCTTGGAGTCCATGTCGAAAACTGGAACAAATGAGCAGACTTGAGGGTTGTATGAAATATTGCGGACCGACCATTTTGGCTGCGTAGGAGGTCTTTGTCTTATAGACATTTTGGCGGAAGGGATCTCGGCCTGGGGTCGTTGACAGGGCATAGCATTCTCTCAACCGGTCTTGCGGGGTCCATGTGCCACTTCTCCACGGGGAAGCACATGGCACAACAGAAGATGGTCCCAAGCTGCATCGCCCAAGTGCCACCTCGCCCGAGCTCGGCCGTCAGCCAAGTCAGTCGGGTTCCCCAGACCGGAGATGTGGGGGTGGGCGGGGAGACGGCGCAGGGATGGGGCCGAGCCGTGGTTGACAACCCGTGGGGGAGGAATCTACTCCACTCTCGACGGCATGCAGCGGGGCATCCTGGCATTCTCCGACGGCCATGCCCATCTGGCGATGCTCGGTCGGGCTACAACCTAAACAACTATCAACGCTGACCGTGGAAAGCAGACCGAAGGATCCAATGGATGCATCCGTCCGAGACTCGCAACGAGTGCCGCGGAGCTGCATCGAATGCTCCCGCCGGAAGATCAAATGCTCCAAGACCGTTCCCTGCACCGCCTGTGTTCGACGTGGAGAGTCGGAGTCCTGCGCCAGAGAGGTTGTCCGGGTCAATGGAAGAATCAAAATGTAAGCCGTACTCCTGGGCCTTCGTCCAGATCCTCTTCTCCTCCTGTCTCATGTGAGCCGACGCACTTGCTCTCAACTTGCCTGATTCGAAGGAACAGGGCCGTGGATTTGCAGATACCGAAATCCGGCGATGGCCGAGATGGAGCTCTACTCAACGAGAACGAGGGGCTCCGGTCTCGAATTCAGCATCTGGAAGCGCTCTTACAAAGGGAGAAGGCGAAGAATCGCCCAGCTTGCTCGGATGCCCCCCGGACCTCAAATGCGACAGCTGATCCTGGAATGCCGCAAGAGGACATTCTTTCCACATTTCAGGGGTTGCATGTTGAAAATGCATCCCCGCTGTCTTCGCAGGGTTCTCCAGACCCCCAAAACGAATGGAACGATCGGCTTCTGTCGATCCTACCGATAAAGAGATCCAGTGACCAAATAATTCGCTTTTCTCTTGAAACCTTGGGATGGCATCATTGTGCGTTGAACGCCTCCACATTCCTCGCACAACACGAAAGGTTTTGGGATGCGATGAAATCGAGAGACCTAAGCATCCTCCAAGACCACTCGTGGATGGGGTTATATCTTGGTGTTCTTTGCGTGAGTCTGCTCTCCTTAACTTATAATCAATGCAATATTCAAGTAGATATTATAGGTCGGAATATATTTCATGGGAAAGGAAGAGACGGCTCAGATTCACTTTCTCCATGAAGGATTCTCAGGTAATCGCATTCCAGATTGGAATCCTGGGGCCGAGGAAGCATACGCTATATCTAGGGTTTGGTATGAAGCTGTTCTCGAAGAACTCTACCAGGGAGATTTCTTAGGGAAGCCAACCTTGCTCACTATTCAGACAATAACTGTTTTGTCACTGGTCTATCGAAATTTCGGAGAATCAGAGAGAGAGTTTCTTCTGTTGGGCGTAGCCATCAATGCAGCAAAGACTTTGCAAATGGACTACCTTGGCTGTGAAGATTCGATACCACTAAGGTCTACGAAAAGCACTTACTGGATTGACCGATCTAGTCGCGAACTGGGGAGAAGATTATGGTGGACATTGGTTATCTCCGACTGGTAGGTTCTCGTCAACCGTTTTGATGTCTGTGACATCTGACCATTTCTAGGATGTTGATGTCTGGTCGGTCGTCCTCGATAGCACCAGGGTCCTTCACAAGCAATCTATCTATTACGGAGGATAACAGCCATGCGAATATCTTCCTCAATCCGTCGCCACAATTGAGTCCCTCTCATAATAGTACCCCATCCCCTCTGGCATATCACGTCGTAGCTGGCAAAATCGCATTCATAGTACAGCTCTTCCGTAGCCGAGGCATGAAAATCTCAGCTGAGCGTGTCCGTGACACCCTGCAGCAACTCGAAGATCTCTCGGAATCGCTACCCTCCCATCTCTGCCCTTCCGAGCACCTTGAGAGATTCCAACAAGATCTTGAATGCCCTTGGATACCTATACAGCGCAGTTTCATGGTGCAGCTTTTCGAAGCTTGTCGTGTGAGCATTTGCATTGCCGCTTTGCCTGGTATTCTAGACAAAGGCAAAGATCCATTGGATATTATCAGTCGCGGTCGCCGGGCAGCAGTCAGCGTTATTGCGCAGCGAAAAACGCAGCTTTCGCGCTATTTTTGCCAGTCTTGGGGTCCCAGGGCCGCATTGTTGTCGGCTGGGATCTTTCTTGCTCTCGACCTGATCTGCTTCGGTGGAGCTAAGTCTGCTTTCGAAGTCAAAGAACTGTCAGAAAAACTCGACTTCGCAATACGGCTATTACAAAAAGGTCCGCAGCAGATCAGTGAAGGCCCAGCAGTTCTTGGACGACTGTTGAAAGTCTTTCATAAGGCAACTGGTGGAAACGTAGATAAACAAACCTTGTTCGCCATCATGGCTTCGGCTGCAGTTCCCGAGAGTACAGTTCATGGTGATGGACCTGGTTTGGCCACCGTTCCACTTGAAAGTTCGCAGTGGAGCGCAAATGACTACAATAATGCAGGACTGTATACCGCCCCCGAGTTTGGGGATATGGTGTTCGGAACTGGAGGTGTCACTGGCATGGAGTCGGATGTGTTCATGGATTTCAATGGCTTCACGTTTGATAATTGTTCGAATTTATCTTCAGAGGCTAGCTCTGAATGGCTACAAAATACTCTTCCAGGCTTTGCTGACCAAGAACCGATGTACTGACTAAGATTCCGTCCAGCTGGATGGTGGTTGTATCAATTTAAAAGCTTCAAATCATGGTCCAGTTCATTCTCCTTCCTGAGGACTCTTGATGGCAAAAAGGCTAGTAACGCAAAACCCCAGCCAACTTCAATAGCCTCTCTGATTCCACCAAATTTGTAACCGGCTTTGATCTGTCCAAAGGATCTGGGACTTCCTCCCCATCGACCTTTATAGTTGCGCCACCGTGCGTATACAAATTACAATGTGGCCAGTGTGTTGTCGTCTGCCTCTGCTCAAACAAGGCCTTCTTCAAGACTCGGTTCTCCTCCGTCATCCAAGCCGCCGGAGTATACGTTGCATAGACCAAGGTGCGCACGACGTCGGAGCTCCCGAATTCCGCCCAGTGCACTTCTCTCGAATCCCACATGATCAAATCGCCCGGCTCGGCGCACACCTTGACCAATTCGCAGCCCTGGGATTTGTACCACTCGAGGTTGTCCGGAGTGAAGGGATGAAAGTCCTGATGTTTGGCTGTGCGCCATGGCGTGGGGCCCGCCACTGGATTCTCCTCGAAGAACTGTCGAAACAACGGCGCCGAGTTTTTCATGACCAGGAGCCCGCCATCGCGAGGCCCCGCGTGCGAGAGCTGGATGATGCCCTGGACACAGGCCAGGTCCTTCTTCTCGGGGGCTTGATCACAGTGTGGCCAAGGCTGGCTGTCATATGTTCCGACGACGGATTGTGGGAGGGTGATGTTCACCGTATCAAAGGAGACCAGAAGTTCGTCCGTCCCCCAGAGCTTGGCAAATGGCTCGATGACACCGGGCTCACTATTTGCCACCGGTTAGACTCTGGACGGTGCTTGCGTGACGAACAAGGGGCATACCATCTCGCATCCCACACATATTTCTCATGGGCGGCGGCAAAGTGCAGATACATGCCGCCTTTCCAACTCTGCGGCAGGTTCTCCATTTTCCACGTGGACTTGTCCTTCCGGTCGAATCCAAGGTCGAAGCCCTCGAGCCAGGTAAGAGCTTCATCTTGATATGCAGTGGCCCGCTCTTTTGGCACCGCGCCTTTGATCACCACGTAGCCGTCGCGATAGAAGTCATCCCGCCAGTCGCCAAAGGCTGGCGTTGTGGGAACAGCAGCAACTGCTTTGGTTGTGCTTGGAGTTGCTGCGAGGGGTGGCGTGGCCGTCCGTGAGGGGGCCATTGCACGTCTATGTTGGATCAACCTGAACTGCTGTACTGATATAATCGATCCAAGATGCTGCGATGTTTGTTTGTAGGAGGTTTAGGCTTCGATCTTTTCCCTCAAGATGTGCAAGAGATTTACATCTTTATATCTTCGAAACCACGCCACCCGCAATGGGGCGCTGAGGCCAGGAGGACCGGGACAATTCAGAATCCAAGAAACCACGCACGGTAGATGTGGTTCTCTGCGTGTCTGATTGGGAGACGAAGTGTCACGGTGGCAGATGCTGTGAAGAGCATCTCGCCCGAGCTCGGCCGCGGCCAGAAATCAAGTCTCGTCTCTCCATAGAGACCCCACATCTGTCCTCCGCATCTCCGCAAATAGAGGGCCCGATGGATAGATCTTGGCTATATAGAGTGCAGGTCAATCTAGCACGTTCTCAAGGTGGCCTTTGGAAGCGTCTCTTCCGCTGTGGGGGGAGGGGGGTTTAGTCGATACCCGAGTACTGGCCGTGTTATATACAACAGGAGATGAAAGCGTGCCCTTCACTTGAGCTTCCTTCTAAGGATTGGGTCTGAATTTCACTTCAAGAACGGAACCTCACACCAAACAAATCCTTCAAAACAACAATGCCGCCACCGGTGCAAGTGGCCCTCCAGCCAATCGACAAGCCTTCCATCGGACGGAACAATTACCAGCAGTTCAACCCTCGCGAAGAGATTCTTCCCGCAGGTTGGAATGGTTATCACTCTCGGCCTTTGTCGTGCGACATTCACGTCTCGCATGATGTCGCTCTCAGAGTTCGAGACGGGTGTACTCTATACTGCGACATTTACCGGCCGGCCAGAGCCAAAGAACCGGTCTCAGCCATCGTGGCTTGGAGTCCGTACGGGAAGAAGTTCAACGGCATCACCATGCTGAAGAATCTGCCGTGGGGGCTTGGGATCCCCAACGGTGTGCTCAGCGGCCTGGAAAAGTTTGAGGGCCCGGATCCCGCCATCTTGTGCGATCGCGGATTTGCCGTGGTGAATGTGGATTCCCGAGGCTGCGGCGACTCTGAGGGCACAATTGCCATCATGGGGAGTCAAGAAGCCGAGGACGGGTACGATGTCATTGAGGCTCTAGCCAAAATGCCGTGGTGTAGTGGATCGATTGGAATGGCGGGCAATTCTCATCTGGCTATTGTACAGTGGTTCATCGCCGCTCTCAAGCCGCCGTCGCTGAAGGCCATTGCTCCCTGGGAAGCCTGTGGGGATCTTTATCGAGAGCAGTTTGTGCGAGGTGGTATCTTCGACGCAGGTCTGTTCGACTTCATCATCAAAACCAACATCCAAGGCAATTTCGCCATTGAGGACTTCAAAGCCATGTATGCCAGATCCGCGACGGCCGATGGGTTGTATTGGAAGGACAAGCGGCCGGATATTGACAAGATACAAATCCCCACGTTCATCTCGGCATCGTACTCAAGCTTCGTACACACAATGGGTTCGATCAGGGGTTGGCTCCAGGTTGATACACCTCACAAATGGTTCCGCATCTGCCCTTGGCAAGAATGGTACGACATCTGGAATTGCGAAGAGTCGATTGACGAAATGGTTGGCTTCTTTGATCGGTTCCTTAATGGTAAAGATAACGATTTTGAGCAAACACCACGCGTTCGGATCAGTTACTTGAAATTTTCTGGCGAGCCTATTTATGATATCGTTGAAGATGATTATCCCATTCCACGAACAAAGTACACGAAGCTATTCTTTACTCCTGAAAATGGACTAGAATTTTCTCCACCGCCAGAAGCCAAGATAGTCACATACAATTCCGAAAAGTATCTCGACTGTGCTTCGTTCACATACAGATTCCCCGAGACCACGCGTCTCGCTGGCCTCCCCAAAGCAGTGCTGTACCTGTCGACACCAGACTCCAAAGATATGGATATATATGTGGTTCTCCGGAAGCTGGACCGCAATGGCAAGATGCTCGTCAATCTGAACATCCCCTGGTCGTCGGTTGCCTCACAAGGCGTCTTCCCCGATAAGATTGACGAGATTCCTCGACGCAATATGAACAATTTGATGTTTCATGGCGGATCTCTTGGTATGCTCCGTGCCTCGCGGCGAGCGATCGACCCAACCAGATCACTTCACGAGAATTATCCCTTCCACCCGCATGATAAGGATGAATATCTCAAGCCCGGGGAGATAGTCAAGTTGGAGGTGGGGATCTGGGCTATGGGTGTCGAGTATGATGAGGGGGAGAGTATCAGAGTTGAGGTGCACGGGACCAATCCTTCGCTGAGGGGAGAGTTTGCCATAGACAACCCATTTGCTCACTTGGCCTCCCGCGGGATGCACCGAGTGCACACTGGTGGCGATTTTGCTTCCTACGTTGTGTTGCCTTTCGTATAATGATAGAAAGCCAGCTCAACCAATGCAACATGCACAGGCATCAGAGAGATTAAACCTTTCGTATAATGACAGAAAACCAGTTCAACAAATGCAAGTGCACAGTCATCGGAGAATTAAACAAGATTAAAGTCATAAAACATCACCTAGCGTCTCGGAACTCAACAGTGAAGAGACGCAAGAATGGGGTGAGCTAGGACACCATGCTCGTCTTTGCAGGCAAGATGAAAGCACGTCTACTTAGATGTGGCTCACGTCAGATCCACCGCTTGAAACAATGATCTTCTTGATCCATAATCCGGTGTTCGGATTTATAATCCGGCAACCCTCTCCAGATTAACAAACCCATGCCGGACGTCGACTACAGACATGGGTCGGTTCATCTCAAGAAGCACATGCGCGGCACACGTACGGCACATATCCTCACCCGACCTTCCCCTTGCGATTCCTGCGGTGCTTGGGGCAGAGGAGAACCCTGACGGGGGGCATGCCCCGACCCGTCGCCGCAGGTTCCAGAGACAGCTTAAGATCACCTCGATGCCACGAGCAGGCAGCGTCACCTCTGTTCAGGAGATTGGCCACGGCAGCATTGACCGGATCTGTGGCTTTGGCAATGCCGACCTACTCCATCGCCCCATGCACAGTTGCCGACGGCGCGGACATCAGTCGCAATAACATCTCTGCCTTCTGGGAAGATCCGCATTGGATTTTGGCGTGGCGCCATACGACCCTCGAGCATCATATTGTCGAGGTCGCCAAACGCATTCCGCGCAACTTACTGACCGATCGCACCACGAAACGGCACCAGAAAGTCACCGACCCAGACACAGGTCGCCTCCTGGGCTATGCGCGCTGGTATCTACCTCCTTCGCATGCGACCAGTACAGACGGTGCGCCGGTCTGGCCAGAGGCGATCGTCCCGGCGGTGGAGCCCAAGGCAGAAGCTGAAATCCGGCGGATTGCTGCGACCGCTATCTGGGATCCAAATGCCGAGTCAGATGCGCTGCTTGTGCCAATTCGTGAGGTGAAGAACGAGATCTTGGCAAGGAAGCCGTATATGCGTACGTGAACCGTGGAACATGGCACGCTGCAATGCGACGTGTGGCATACCAAAAGCGCCCAATTCTGACCGCTCCCAGATCTAGAGTATTTGGCTGTTCACCCAGAGAATCAAGGGAAGGGGGTCGCCACGGTGTTAGTACAGAGTGGCATGAAGGAAGCGGAAAAGGTGGGCTTGGACATTTTTATTCACGCAATGAAGGCTGGAGTCGGATTATATCAGCGGCTCGGATTTCGTGTTGCGAAGGAGTTTGTCCAAGACGATTCCATGTATGGGGGCAATGGCGAGCACCATGTTTATTTAATGATCTACGAACAGAATTCGAGTCCGAACGTATAACAAGGCTTTGAAGCTTCCACAACTTAGTTGAATTTGATCAAGTATTATAGACTGGTATGTGGATACACTGGCCGCTAGTTGTTTAGTAGTTCGGGCTCCTGAAAACTGACCGTGGCGGTAGGTTTTACCGCGTGTCATCTCTGCTACCAGTGGTTTATGCTTAGGGCTACAACAAGCCCCTTCTCCACTCCAGCTGCAGTGTAGTAACGGCAATCAAAGGGTGATTTAACAGCTACAGATGTTTTCATAATAATAGCATTTGAACTGGTCACGGCATTTGGTAAAGGGGACGGGGTTCCAGCCGCCATTTTTACCTAGGTACATTGACCAGTCTCATAAAGAGAGCCTTAGGGCCTAGGGCTCTATTGAACATAGTTGCAGATTATGAAAAGCCCGCACGGGAGATATACCTACCCACTCTCTTAGTTGTGGCCACTCCTAGATTCTCCTACGGACAATTATAGATCTCGTTCCCGAAGCCAGAGTTGCTAGGCGTGGGATTGAAGCATCCTAACGTTTTATAGTTACCATGATCCAAGTTGCTTGTGCAGTTACATCAGAAACATATATCACGACAACGCCAGGTCATTTTCAAAGATCACTAAAGATGGCCTAAAGGCTTGACGATGAATTTCACGTAATGCGCTTTTTACTCTAATTAATGGTTCGAACAGCTGGGTTTTAGTTAGATGCGGATTTATATCTTGTTAATGCCATTGTCGATGTTAATTGAACAGAGATATGTCTTAGCAGAGTGCAAAAAACTTGCTTAGAAGGTACATTCTACAAAGCAGTTGGAGTTTCTTCGCTAGAAATATTGACCCCTTTTTCACTATCCATTTTGTTGTCAGCCGCGAGCACGTCCATAACCTTGACTTCTCCAATATCTCGTCCGAATATTGCATCCACCTCTTCCAAAGCCAGCCCTTTCGTTTCTGGGAAATAGAACCACACAAAGATAGCCTGAAGCACATCCCAGATAGCCACAACAATGTAGTAAATCCATGCTTTCTTCATCGCGTATGGCGTCCACTAATCACCAGGTATTAGCATTGTTCATCTCACGCGTTGGAAGCAACATACGTAAGTGGTAGCAAAGCCCGCTAAATGAGCGACGAGTTCGTTGAGCGCAACTCCGTTGGCGCGGAGCGAGTAGTTACAGATTTCTGAAGGATAAATATATCCTAGAGGAGTAATCGCAATAGAATATGCGCCATTGAAGAGGAATATGATAAGTACGATTGCGCCTGAAAGACCCGGGGTGAATTTATTTGCGTATACTTTAGTAAGCACGCCTTGAATTAAAAGCATCACCGCCATGACAATGTTGCAGGCCACTGCGTTAGGAGTCAGTGCCATGCTTTCTATATTCATATATAGTAAGTGGTTTGAGACTCACAGAATGCTGGCCGTCTGCCCATCTTCTCAGCATAGACTGATCCAATAATTGCGAGAAGATAGCCCCATATCGAAAACCCAATGTTGACTGCAAGTTGCGTTTGGACTGCAGTAATACCAGCCGCATCTAATACATCTCCTAGGTAGTAGGACACAATCGTGTTACCACTGAAATACATCATGATCCCTAGAGTAGCACAGAGCATAGCACGTCGGCGGTTTTCAGGGGTCCGGATCAGCTCTTTCCATCCGGTTGTTTGGTTTGCAGACTCGAGTTGTAGGGTTTCGACGATTTCTGAGTATTGCAATACGACAATGGGAGCATCCTGGATACCATTTCCATGGTATTTGACCAGGATCTCCAATGCTTCCGGGGCCCGATCTTGGTACACCAGCCAGCGGGGAGATTCGGGAACGAAAGGCAACACGGCGAGACACATGAAAGAGGGCAGGAGCTGTAGAATAGAAGGCAGACGCCAGGTCCAGTTGGAGAGCCCGTTATCCATGTGTTGAGTGCCGTAAACAACAAAAGAGGCAATGATACTACCCAAGTACCACGAAGCAGCTGAAAACCCGACCATGAAAACACGATAGGATGGATGCATAGTTTCGGCGATATAACTAACAAATTTTCAGCCATGAATCGAGAATGAGAGGTAAAGGATCGTGATGCTTACGCTGGAGCCACCACAAAACCTGTGTTGACTGCTGCACCAATGATGAAGCGTCCGATGATGAACATAGAGACATGTACGGCTCCTGCTTGAAGACAGGTACCAACAACGCCCAGCATAGCTGCAAGCCGCAATCCCCATTTTCTACCAAAGCGATTTGCAACATAGGTTGAGACTGGAGTGGTGAAAATGGTTCCCAGATACAAGATTGAGGTATTCAGAGCATAGACTGAGCTTGTCGTCGTCATATGAAAGTAGTTCAGGTAAGCTGGGAGAATGTTGATGCCGTTCTAGGATGCTGTCAGTGATGCCATACACTCTACATTATCAGACGGTATAATATCTACAAACCATCATTCCCTGGTCATAGCCCTGGAGAAGAGCGTTAATGGTAGCGACACAGAAGATATAAACCACCAGCTTCTTGCCATTGGCGTCTAAGTGGGAGGTCGATCCCATGATGCACAATTGTGTTGAATATCTAACACGCTAAACAGCAACGGAGACCTCGTTGGCAAGATCAGATGATTTCAATTGAAGACGATAGCGCCGCCTTATAACTTTGGCAGGCCCTATGATCTGGCCCACTTCACTTTCTGGTTCTTCTGACTGTTGCGCTGTATATCGTAGAAATGATAAGGACTTTCTTTAAACATGGGGGCTGTGAGATAAGCCCGCTGTCGTCGCGTCCCACTGATTCCAATAAAATCCCCACTTAAGAGATAAAAGCAACGGTGCTGAAAGAATGGGATAGAAGTAGTTGCATATACATACTCGGTAGAACTATGGTACAGACCAAGTGTTCTAAGTGGTACAGTACTAGTCAGTTGAGTCCTCCACGCGAACCACCTCTTCACACCCCTAACCAGATCCGAGCAAGCCAGCCACTTTCCATTATATCAAGTTGCCCATATCAGATACCAAACCCCCCTTTAACAAGACATAGATTCATTCTAGCTGAAGGGACTGGTGACGAGCAGGTAAACAAGCAAAGCTGTCGACGAATATCAGTCGGCCAACTAAGCGAGGTGGGTTCAACGGCCAACCTCGCAGATGAGCACCTTATTAAGCTCCGTCGGGCTGGAAAGGGAGGTAGATACGCTCAATACTAACACGTCTATGATTGTATCGCGAGGAAAGCGAGCAGCGCGAATACCATCTCCTCCAATTATGTCGGGCAGTTAGAAGCAATTGACGGGTGACATTTCGTGGTGTATTTTAAAATTGATGCTTCCGGCCAACTATTCCTCAACATCAGCGTCACCAACGTCTCAACGCGATACGGACAACTTATTACTGTCAATTTGACTTCAAAGTAATTAATTATACTATTGCTGCGAAAAGGACTTTGATGGTATAACACACCACGATACCCGTCCCCTAAGGGTGCAAATCTTTACACCTGCGTAAACTTATGACACAGTTTCTCACGGAAACACGCACTTTGACCCGTGTTTAAGATGCTACCGTCCTTCTTAACTTGAGTTGCTTTATAAGGCAAGCTGAAAGTGTGAATCTGTTATGAGACGGGTCCTGAGGGCGCATCAAACAATAGAGAGCAACCACAATATCTCTGTGAGTGATCTGTTAGATCGGATGTACCTCGATTGTACGATACAGGTATATCCAAGGGTATATCCGGATTTCCCTCTCGTTGGCGCGTTATTTGTCTCTTATTCTAAAGCCATCAGGGTACGACTTTGTTTTATCAAAGTTACCCCTATCCTGCTTCAGCTTAGAAACACATCTTTTTTCCTTTGTACCACTTGGTCCCAATTCACCGTAGCCTTCACATAGTCCATGGTTCCATCAGGCCTCCGCACTCTTTTCATACACGTCAAGAGGAGATCCTCTTTGGGCTCGTCTAGATTCGCTTTGGCAACCCTCACTCGAGACGTCTCAGGGATGAAGTCTCCTTCCATGCCCTCTTCCTCAATCTCCATTAACCAGGTGGCGATCTCTGCGACCACCAGACTGTCCCAGGTCCCCTCCCGCCGCCGTGTATTTCTTAGAAGAGCGATGGCCTCCCGACGAACGGGGCCATGCCGGCACATCCGCGCGGTCAAGTAGAGAGGGGGCCCAACACAGACGTCCGCACTAAATGCCGACAATCTTGATGTGAAGTAGCTGTTGAATCTCTTCGCGTACATGACGATTTCCTGAAATACAGGTAAGAGCTTGTCGAGAAGGCACTCTTCTTTCATGAAAGCGCTCTCCAAGACAATCTGCGCTGCTAGCGCGTTGACTTGCAACAAGGCAGCTCGGCCTCGTGTCGTGGGGTGTTTGGTTGACAGGAGAGGCTTGAACGCATCCTGCCAGCGGAGGATTTCGACGATGTGACTCGATTGCTCGTCCAGAGCTTCAACGGGAATCACATCGACGGGGAAGGGCGTGTGCATCACGGATGGCATCTGGCGCCGGGTCCCATCCTGCTCCCGTGGCATGCTGTGCGCTATCGAGTTCCAGTCGATCAGGGCTTCGCCCTTCGAGTAGAGGAAATGCAGGAACCTCGTCAACAGCCCTTCCAGGTACAGCTGTGCTTCTTCCAGTTGCGCAAATGCCTTGGGGATCGGCTGCACTAGATCATACCCCTCGACCTTCGCGTGCCGGTGCAGTTGAAATGTGCTCTCGTCAAACACGGTCATGACTTGGAGTTCGATGCGCATGAAGGTATGGATGATGTCGGATTCGAGCACGGGATGACCGGGACTGGCTTTCGGCGTGGCCAAGGTCTCTCGCAGCAGCCGGCAGCCACTGCGGGCATGCGACAAGGCCAGGCTGCGGTTGCCATGCAGGACCTCGAAGCAAAACACCAAGAAACATCCCAGCAGCGCGCTGCGTGCACATCGCCGGTCCCCCGCCAACGACCGGATCATGATCTGGATGGCTTGCGAGTATTTTCGGAGGGCAAACGTATAGTGCTGCCTCGCCGCCGCGCTGGCTGGGTCGGCGGCGTTGGCGTACAGGTTCATCGCGGCCAGCGCGACGACAGCATTGCTGGCAAAGGGTTCATGGTGACACGCCTGTAGGAGCACCTGTTTCCAGATGGACAACGAATAGGCCCCGCTCAGCTCCGGCACCAGCTCTTGCTGGAACAACTGATAGTATCGGTACTCGGCCGAGTCAAGGAAGAGGGCGGTGCCCAGCGACTGAGGGACTGCTCGCAGGGTGGACCGGCGCACCGACGACGAGCGAGATGTGGAGGGATATCCATCACAGTGGCCGACGAACTTGATGCACCGCAGACACGAGGGCCGGGTCTCGTCACACTTCACCCGCCGCGTTCTGTCAACATGGAGCCATCAGCACCATCAGGCCATCTGCTGGCTTCCGGCTGAAGGGATCGGGCTCGGGCTCGAACTTACTTGCACGTTATACAGCCCGTCCTCACCTTGGGGCAGAAGGACTTCACTCTCGACTCGGGCATGTCGGTCTTGCAACCTCCGCGGGCCGTGGGCATCACTGGGTTGAGAGGCATGCCCGCCTGGTTGACGGCGCCAGATGACCCCAAGACCAAATAATGGTGAAGGGCTGCAGTGCCGTGTGGCCCCCGCCAGCTATATACGTTAGATGTGCTGCTCCCTCCTCGTCACGACTGTGGGCTGTCGCGGACCCAGCAGCGAGTCATGGGCAGTCAGTCCATCATGCTGCCTCCATCCACATTATTAGCAACATCCGAGCCGGCTCCTCATCACATTGGATGGCATCTACGGCATTCGACACAGGCGCTCCGCACTCAAATCCCGATCACTCACTTTGCGACCGGCGTCTGGGATGGCCGCTGCTCGCACGGTCTGGCAGGTTCAGCCTCAAAATCTCCATTTCATTATCTATAATACGCTTGGGATGGATGGATCTCCCAGCCCGGAGTTTCGCCTAGGACAATTCTCGTCATCATTGGCCCGATCCCCGTGAGGCGAAGGATCCAGCAGGGGGGCAGCCGTTGTTCCTGAGAGTGACAGTATGTTCTTCCAAGGATCACGTCTCTCCCCCATCAGAAGATACTCTCCGTCCGAGAAAATAAGACCGTCCACCATCTCCCCACGGGAAAAGAATTAACCCCTACTTACGAACGTCGTACCGCGAGCAAGCATCACTGTGAAGGACGCCGCCCTCCCCCACTTACCTCCTACGCGATTGAAGTCAGGGCTGTGAAGGCTCTAACGAGAGAGCACACGATGGCCCTGCTCCTCGTCCGATCCTTTCCCGGTCGAGTAAAGGGTCGCCCCAACGCTCTTCGGGTTCAGGGTGGACATTGGGCGCGAGCCCGTCGTCTGCGCCCTCGACCAAAACTCGCGTCGAAAGGTCGATGCGATGGAAGGCGCACTCAGCAATACCGTCCACACGAGCTGGACGACCCAACGTAGGCGAGGTCAGCAAGGGCTTCATCTGTTCATGGCTTGCAGCTGACGGGGATCGTACCTTCTCGCGATTCACCCATAAGGCGCCCACCGCGGGATTATTGCTACTGATAAAGACCTCGGCAAAACTTGCGAGGGACGCGGCAATGGTGAAGATACCGCTGCATACACAAAAGGCAAGCAGGATTTTGCTAGGCCTCGTTAGTCTCGTCATTCCTCCTCCCGCGGGATGTAGAGCGAGGAGGCTTACTGGCCGAGAGACATCTGGACTTGGAAAAGGGTAAGGATGATGGGCATTGGAATTGCGAGGAGGACGAGGTCCGTGCTATTTGACAGCCGTGAGAAACATCACCAGAGGAAGAGTAGGAGCCGGCATTGGCTACGTACAGCAGATTGCAAGTAAATGATACATATAAATCTGGGAATCCGTATTGGCATTCTCCTACACCTGTTAGGAGTCCTTCTTAATCCTCAAAAGGGCGGGCAAGACGAACGGGATTGTATCCGGTTTACAGTCCAGTTGTTCTGGATCGGTCTACATTGGCCCAAAATCGTACACATAATGGCGATGTAGGTACCACCAACGAGCCAAGCAGTGAATTTGATCAGGCGCGTCTGGTGCCAAATCTTTTTCGTTCTACGTGCCATTCGGATCAGCCAAACTCGACGTATGGGAAGAATATGTAACTCGTACGTAAAGCTGGAATAGTAATATAAGAGGCATGTTTTCCCGGCCCATATAGTACTGGCGTATAGTATCCAGGATATGAAAAGGAGTTTACCGCCCAATTCTACGTCATGTATCTCTTCGGGTTGGAGGGCGAGGATTTGCTCTGCATTTAGACTCGATAACGTCCCTAGTCGAGCTATTCCTTGTATTAGAAAACCCCTCGCCGGGGAAATGGTGTCCTTGGTCTTTCGAACAGACGAACAACGTACCTACTACTTCACCCAGCCCACATGCGATCGCCCAGAATATCTGCAACTGTGTCAGGAGCAGGTCTGGCGAAGGGAAGTCCCGGGCACACTCACGATGAAGGCGACGATCAGATAGTCATCGACCCGGAAGTTCCTCACCCCAATGAGTTTCCATCGCGCACAGGTTCGGATCAAGACGAAGAGGCAGCCGATGGCAAACTCGGTCCATGTCTCAATCTGGAACGCTGAAGCCGCCATTTTCAACGCAAGGGAAGGAATTCAGGGAGGAGACACGAGGGGGGAAATGTTAAAGTAAGGTTATGTAGCAGGCGACGGCTGACAAGGCCTCCTTTTCGGCTTGCACCGAAACGGCCCTGCCATGGCGATGGACAGCACTCTAATGTCGAGGCTCGCGCTCCCATTCGACTGCGGCGTAGGAAGCCGCCGTGGAGGAGGAGGGACGATGGCTGAATGCAGATCTTCGACGTCGAAACCAGGTTCACTTCGGTGCGGGTTTGGCCCGGATGCGTCCCCGCGCCAGAATCACGGCAGTTTACCCAGCGGCCTCTTATGGGTTTGTGTTCGTTATTGTGGAGGCCACGGACAAAAAGGGCCATCGTGTTTCTTCCCAAGCATCTCACTTTCTGGAACCCCGTGGGCGAGCATGGGTCCGTTTTCCTCCACCAGAGACCATCAGAACGTCGGACTATCGATATCACATGCTAGTCGCTTACTGTCCGACGTGGATTGTTCGGTGGCCATGTCGGTCTAGGGTTGAGGGAATCCAAGTACCAGAGCAGTCTCCACTCGGGGATCCCATGAAATGAGATGGGTCCATGACTTCCATCAACTATTGTGTATGAGCACGTGATGGACGATTCTGCGACCGCAAAATATCGATGATTTGGGAGGGAGTTTAGACAGCACGAGAAGCCTCGGCGTGCTTCTCCTCAAGTCAAAATATCCACCTCTTCGACCATGGTCTCGTCTGAGCTGTTTGGACGATCTGCGGCTGGCCAAAACGACATGGCAAGAAACATGCGTTGTCAATGAGAACCATGATGGGACAACAATTACCATCATATCCACGTATCCTTGTCGGAATGAAGAGCATGTCATGTAGTACTACCGTCAAGATATATCTCTCGAGACCAGTATGTTGGCAATCGCATTATAGCCCCTGCTCATGTCTTCTTGGTTTTTTCCGCTGCTCATATTTTAACTATAGATGTCTTGACAGACACTGCTTTTAAAAACCCAGTTTCGGTTTCTCTGCGTATATGATGAAGTTCACGAACACATCGAGTCTCTAGGCCCTCGGATGCCAACATGGTACTTGGCTCAAGTTCAATGGCCACAGCGGCTTTGAGCCATTATGTCCTTTCCACGTCACAAACCAGCGCTATATACAAAATTGCAAGCGGAACGTGATAACGCAGACTAGAAAAACGCGCTATCCTGACCGGTGCTTAGGGGCACTGAAGCACAACTTCTCTATATGTTCAAGCCATTATGAAAAACAGCCGTAGGACATGGCCGTCGGGTGTGGCATCTTACCAAGTGTGGGGTCCTGCGGTGAGGGCGTGGGGGGTGGGCAAAGATTTGGTGGTTGGGATAAGAGACCACAAGTTCGTCTTCAAACTCGTGATGGACTCGTTGGAGAGGATGTCTTACGTGGCGGGCTTTAATAGTGGTCTTGACCCTACGACTTTATTCAAGAGTAGGGCAACGTCGTCCAGTCTGCGATATTGTTAAGGATTTGAAACGGGAACGGGTGGCTAGTATAGCAGCTTCAGCCCAAATCAGGTCAGCAGTATCTAGAATCCATATGATCGGATATACAGCTATTCTTAGAGCAATGTGAGAATACCAGGTTTATTTAGCTGCTGAAGATGGCTCCAAACAAACCAAAGGAGAGTCAATCTACTCAAGACGCACGATATTTATTTGATTGTCAGTGTTCCGTACTGGGCCTAGTGCTGGAGGGAAACCGATGTTTTGTCAGAAGGAGTGGGTTAACCGAATGCATAGTAATACATACATTGGGCGATGGCATGCAGCAAGGCGCCAGAACCGCGCAGAACATGACCCACAAATCATCCATTCCTACTTGAGGCGATCGCGGGCATTGTCCTGGATGTCTCCCCACGAGGTCGTCTCTTAACTCTGGCTCTGTCCTCGAAGATTGATGGCTCATGCAAGGACGGGCCAAACAAGATGTCATGCACTGGGCTACGCGCCGAACCTTATTCATCGTACAGGTACAGGTTGCCAGGCAAGATGTCGTCATAAAATACCGGAAGAGGTTGTCACGGGCAATCCACCCTTCACCAACGGGTATAAAGCGATGACCATCCAGAGAACCTCACATTGGTCCATGCTACCCAAAGGAGCTTCGTGCGGATCACAACCAGCGTACCGAGCCTAGCCACGCAGGAAGGTTCCTTCCTGTTCTATATTGAAAATGGGAGTCCCGTAAGCGCTGGTCTCTCCTTTCCTCGCTGTCAAACAACCCTCAATTGACCTCTAGCCTACAGGGTAAATGATACCATATCATGGCAACGAATCACCAAGTCAGTCGATCGCGTGCGAAAGTCTGCGACTGAAGTAAGTCGACATCCACCCGTTCTCCCAAAATCACCCTCCGGGTGGCTGACCCCATTTGTACGGCAGCAATTGATACACCTATGGAGCCAAAACAAAGGCTTAGACGATTACCCTGCATATTGGGGAGATGAGGTCAGTCGTCAGGCCAGCCCGTATTCTGCCGTATTGAACATCGCGGACGTTAGCTGGAATATTGTATAGTCAAACTAGACCAACAAACACGTGTAGCCAATCTGGTACCGTGTCAAGATGATATCTTGAACGCTGTGGAACACCATTGCAATACTATTGCCCGCTCGGAAGATAGTGTTGAGGTTTTGAGTGAAAAGAAGTAGGACTTTTCGAGAACACTTTGGCAAAATCTAAATCGTTTTAGGGAATATGAGCAACTCACCCTGCAGCCAGAATTTGCGAAATATATGGTTGAAAGTACACCGGGAACTCCATACGGTGGCGGGATGGAGGACCTGTTGAGTGTTGAGAGCAATATGCGTCACCGGTGAGTCTTATATAGCAGTGCATTCGAAAGCAATGGCTGATGATCGTCTCGAAGACGCAGCACCATACAGAAGTATATTCAACCCGATGAAAGTCCTATGACACTATCCATGTTTCCAAATTTAGGCGCCACCGATCTCGTTGGCGAAAAGAATTCCAATCAAACGGCTGCAAAGAAAAGCCAACTAGACGCGTTGATGAGCGACCGCGAACGTTATCATGCACTTCATGACAATGTATGCGCTCATCGACAGCAAAAGCTGGATATAAAGGTCCCGATATTCTGTGACCAGAACACTCCCAGCCAAACCCATGACATTAAACATCTAAACGGGAGCCGCGGTCATCACCGGTCCAGTTCTTCGTATATCTCCTTGGACAACATGCTATACGGTGTTGGTGGGTGTGGATTACAGGTTACTTTTCAAGCAAAGAATATCGTAGAGGCACGGATGCTACATGATCAACTGTGCCCCATTGGCCCAATAATGCTTGCCTTGACTGCAGCAACTCCAATCTACAAGGGATACCTGGCTGATACCGATGTACGATGGAACCAAGCAGCTGCAGCTTCAGACGATAGGCCCGAAGAGGAGAGAGGAAAGGTACCCCTCTCCCCGCGTGGTGATTAGAGAAATAGTCAACTAATTGGACAAAGGCTGGTAGATCTGGACACTATACAAGTCCACGATGGTCACTCGCATCCAGTTTCATAGCTGAGGATCCTCGATTGCGACCAGAGTATCAGAAGACCCCTCTCGAGGTCGATGAAGACAGCAAAACGAAGCTTGAGGATGCAGGCATGGACCCTCTGCTATCTACGCACTTTGCACACGTTCTCTCCGCGAGCCCGCTCTTGATGACAGAGGGTGACCTACAAAGCTCTCCCGAAACCGATACCAATCATTTTGACAGCTTCAGCTCCAGCGTGTGGCCACATATTCGGTTTAAGCCTCCCCCACCCGGTAGTGATATAGGGTGGAGAGTTGAGTTTCGTCCCATGGAGATTCAGATCACGGATTTCGAAAACGCAGCGTTTTCGATCTTCATGACGCTCTTGCGCCGGGCAATCACACATTACAACCTCAACTTCTACATCCCACTCGACAGGATTGAGGTCAACATGGAGCGTGCGCACCACCGCGACGCAGTGCGAGAAGAAGTCTTCTTCTTTCGCAAAGAAGTCTATCCAACTGGCATTGCTGGACACGAGAGGCTTCACCAGATTCCGGTTGATCAAGAATACAAGGAGATGACCATCAACGAGATCATGAATGGAACAATGCCTGCGGGGCAATCCCCAAATGACGCTGCACACTTCCCAGGCCTGATCCCTATCGTGAAGAGGTACATTAAAGAAAGCAACACCGACGTGAGTGTCGAGTCTAAGCTTTCGGAATATCTCGATGTACTCGAAGGGCGAGCTAGCGGGCGGCTGTGGACGGCCGCGCGGTGGATGAGGAGCTTTGTCCACACACACGACAGCTATGGGAGAGATAGCACCGTAGGCGAGGTGATCTGTTACGATATGATCACGGCTATGAGTGCAATGGCCAAAAGTCGGCGGAATGTAGGCCCTATGTTTTCATCTAACTAGATATACTGCGTGTGATAGAAGATACAGTAGACTAGACAGCAGAAAAATGATTGCGACAAAGACTAGCCCACAACAAGACTTCATATATGCAAGAGACTCACATAAAAAAAGACCCTGTACTGCAGTGGACCTCAAAGATCACATTCCATTGGATCATTGTGGGAGTCTTTGAGACAGCTTGAACTGTTTGCTAGTTCACTCATGTGACAAACATCCTTTATATCTACAGAAGTAAGCATAAAGAGCATCATAAGGGCTCCGAACACATCGCTGGGCAAGTCGCTCCATTCCATACTAATGCATCCGAATACACACGAGCTAGGCAATCAGCAAGCCCCTTACTTTGGTTCTATTGTAATATTTGTGACAAGTCGCCTAGGACGAATTTCCCTAAAGCTCTTAGGGTTAGGGTTATTCCGGTCGAAAATAAAACATCCTCAAATACGATATTCCTGATTCTACACGGCTAAGAGAAATTCGTGTGCTTTAATGTCTAACAATATTTTTCCGTTCCCCAGGTGTTCGCTAGAACATCATATACCTAACCAAGGAACAGACGCTTGAGAAAACAAATAACTCCTAAAACAGGCCTAATGCAGTATATATATATATTACATTATCATTGCAATTCATTCGAGATGTCTATTATCGTGATTGTACCCTCTACCGTAAACAAATCAAAACTCCCACCCATGAAAAAGGACACTATGAGTCTATGGCTTGTTGAGCTGAGCCTTGCGGAAGAACTAGATGAGCGTTAGTGGCCGTCTTGAAGATGGGTGATATACGGAGATGTGCATACCTTGAAATACCCAACGCAAATAACAAGTTGACAGAAGAGACAAATCCAAAAATATACGCCAGGGATGAAGGTGTCACCAAAGTTGTGATACACCGTTCCCGGTCCAATCTTGTTCGGTGCTGAGGCTCGAGCAATGATGGTGATGAATGCGCCAACGATTTGCGCCACGATAAAGACGAATGTGATGTGGACTCTAGTCAAAGTCTGTAGAAGGATCATACCAAAGCCAACATCCTGTACAGCATGAAGCACTCCGAGCCAGAGCCAGACGGAGCGACTGAAAAGGGCTCCGCCAACCGCACCAAGCCAAGGGATATGATTTCCGATCCCAGAAATACCCCAGAGCATTTGGCACCATCCTGGAGCACCAAGACCGATGGCAAAAATGGGAATGAACCAGGAATGCTGTTTGGTGAAATGACCAAGTAATGCGAGCAGACCTGCCCAGATAACAACGAAGAAGAGTAGAATGAGGAGCACGATTGCCCAAGCTGGAGCGTGTTGAGACGACCAAAGGAACAACCAATTACGACTGTTGGTTGGCGACATCCAGTAACCTTGTAGGATCACCATAACCCAAAACCACTGAAAAGGTCAGTATGAGATTCTAGAATTTCATCCACGTCACTTACCAGAACAACTCCTTTACGACAGATGGCAATATAAAACGAAGGTATCGCGCCTGGTCTTTGGCGGTAATAATCGGGCAGTCCAAAATATAGACAAGTGCCAATTGCCCACATCAAAACAGCAAGGGGTATCGTAACGGCCGTCAATATAGTTGAAGAGGGAGTATACACAGGGATTGATTTTGTTGTGGAACTGCTTTGGGTCAAAGCGGCTCCGAAGAACCAAAGGAAAGCAATGATAAGTTGCTGCGTGCCGGTTATGACACAAGCACGGAAAGCCCATGCCTGCGGAGGAGTGCCACCTAAAGTAATTAGCTTCCAAATCACCATGAAGTTCCAGGGCAACTTACCTTCTGTGCCAAAGTTCATGGTGAAATAAAGAGATCCAGCGGAAGAGCCAACCGTGTAAAAGCCAGTTGCAATGTTATACACCCAACCCCGTGAGAAATCACTTTTTGCACAAATTGCCATGCCTAGCAGGAAGAAGCAGATGCCGATAAGAATGAAAGGCATGGATAAGACATACACAGCTTGCAATCTTCGGAAGAGTACCCACCATACAAGCGAGGACGCAGCGTAGAGACAGCATAAGACGTAGAGCTTGGTTGTTGGTTCCCCAACGGCACCGACAAGAAGTGTAAGTTGCAAAGAGCTTGCAGAGAGGATTTGACCCTATTTGGGATTAGCGTGATTTGGATAAGAGGTCAATTTACATACCAGTGCAAGCAAGAACGAGTACACAAACCATGTGCCAACTTTCTTCTGCATTAATAGCTTGAGACCTGATGGTGCCTGATAGCCATTTCCAAGATACTCATCAAACTCTGCAAGAGATTCTCGTCTAGTGTTTTTGGTGTTGCCCTTGTTATTCTCCTTTTTGTTCAAAAGAAGGGTGTTGCTAGACATCGATGCTCGGTGATAGTTGTTGAACCATTCTTTCTTACTGTCCACAATGTAGTCTTCGATGGTCTTTCCGCTCGAGGACTTGTCAGCAAGTTTGTCGAGCTTCTTGGAGAAGCTATCATAATATTTATTATTAGAATCAGTAAATAGTGGCGCGGAGTGTTGCTGCATCGTATAATCACTTCCAGCCATCGAGATCTCTCCGACACTGAGACGCCGTCCAGGAGTTGATGGCCCACTTTCGAGCCCATTAGGAAAGCCAGAGTAGACGGAGCCTGCAGGACTATGAAGGATTGGCCGAGGAATAGTAAGAGAGTCTTCGCGGCTGTGCATGTCTGGTCGTGAAGCACCCATCGGAAGGCCAGAGACAGAGCCAGAAGGACTCCGCATGAACTGACCAGGAGTGTTAGAACCGCTTGGTGAACCAATATTAAGAGAGGTGTCGCGGCTGTGCATATCTGGCCGTGCAGCGCCCATCGGAAGGCCAGAGACAGAGCCAGCACGACTCCGCATCAACTGGCCAGGAGTGTTAGCACCGCTTGGTGAACCCATAGTGAGAGATGTAGCACGGCTGTGCATATCTGGACGTGGAGTATTAGCGCCACTGTGGCTACCACCAAAACTCGCTCCGAAGAACTTGCTTGGAAACCCATGGGTCAGATCCCGAGTCTGATCACCTGAAGGAGTCCTAGTACCAGAGTTCGAGTGTGGAAGTGCGAGAGAAACTTTCGAACCCATCGCGGATAGTTTGCTATAAATGTCAGGTCGTGCTTTGGTCTTTATGGCCATTTGAATCGAAGTGGATTGTAGCTCTTCCAAGTCCTCGACCCACTGAGCTACGGGAAACCTTTGTAAGACAGAGTAAGCACGCATCAAGGCTCTGGTTTCATGATCAGAGGCAAGAGCGGCTGAGATGGCGGATTTGAACTGCTTAATCATATGCTTTGAGGTGACTGATTCAACCGTGAACCACCATCCGGGCATATTTCCAAAACCACCAACTCGACTCCCGACACAGATTGCACCTTTGCAGCCGAACTCGACAGCTACGAGTCCAAAAGGCTCGTCACGAGAGGGCATAAGTGCAAACTCTGCGCCAGTAAAGAGAAACGGTGGTAGTGCCGTGAATTCGGGTTTGGAATAGACGCGACCGGGGTACTGGTGCATGAGCTTTTCTAGCTTCAGTGCTGCAAAGCGACCATGGAGATCGATGACTGGACCAACACAAACGAGTTGGGTTTTGGGGTTCTTCTCCAGGACAGAGGGGAAGACATCAGCGATTAGATCGATACCTTTCTGAAGCGACCAGCGGCCCACAAATATGAAGAGTTCGGCCTATTAGGATATTTAGTATGGACTTTGACATAATCACAACCAAAGCAAAACTCACTGTTGCATCGACGTTGAGACCCGCCCATTCTTGGGCCTGGACTCGAAACATAGCTCTCTGTTCTTCTTTCACAGCATCAACCTGGGCCACTGGAATCTTGGCGTTCCTGTCAAACGGAGCAATGTCTGATGGATCTGGATTGGGTAAAGAGCCAATCTTGTCCAGGCACCAGAAGATAGGATAGCGTGCAAGTGATCGTTTACCATATTTCTTTGATACACCAACGGCACCGAATCCCTATACAAAGTCAGTTTCGAATTCCAGTCTCTTCTATTGATGAACTTACCGCTTGATGAACATGCAGATATCTCACAGCAGCGTGGAGTAGATTGAAAACATCGCCAAATTGCACATACTTCTTGACCACTTCCTCGCTCAGATTGAAAACACCGCAGATCTCCTCAATCTGCTGGGCTGTTTTGAGAGCCCACATGCCTTGGAATTCTGCGTTGTGCAATGAGAGACAGCAAGGCACGGTGCTCGGCAGCAAGTAGAGGGGCGCGGCAGCACCGTGGTAATCATTGATGTGGTATAAATCTGGGTGGAAGCGGCGCACAGCTTCTGCAATGCACTGGTTCCATGTAGAATAATATATTCCACTCTCCAAATCATCCATGCGAGGAGGATACGGCTCGGCCTTGGTTCGCTTGCGGAAAATCGGTGCATCTAACAAGATATACGTGATGTTTTTAACGACGTGGTAATGGACTGTAACCTCGTACATTTGCCCCGATATCCCAACCTGCATAAACTCAGCGCGCTCATCTAGAACCAGTTAGCCTTGTAATACATTGCACTAGATTTATTTACTCACCTGGTTCATACGGGTAATCAATACCACCAATACATGGAACGACCCAGATCAGGTTTTGATGCTCGAGATTCTTGCCCATGAGCGACGCCATGACACCCAAACCACCGATTTTGATTTTGATGCTCCATTCTGCGATCTCGTATTCCATAGTGGCGATCAAAATTGTTCTTCGGCCAGACGACCCAGCAGCAACTGCGATCGCACCAGCTTCGCCAGTCTGCCCATTGTTGCCACGAGTGGTAGCTAGGTCCATGTTACTTGAATTGGCGCCTTTTGAGTACCCATCTTTGTTCTTTCCTCGCCATTTGAAGGTCTCCAACATTGGTAAAGCCATTGAGAATGGGAATTTACTCTTCTCAGCTTGGCTACCCATCTTGTTAAATTTGACCTTGTAGAAGGAGGCTCGGAATGCCCAGACGCCAAGCATAGCGGTAATGATTGGGATCAGACAAAGAAGTACCAGAACGATCATTTGAGCTAGTGCCGAGCCGTATGGTACCAGAGTGTAGCCCCAGTTACCATCATTCACAACAAGCTTGTATGCTAAATAGCCGTGTGCTGGAGCTGCCGAGATGTTGATGACATTGTTTGCGAGACTGTCAGGGGATAACCAATCAAGAACTCCATCTCTGTCAACGTCTCCGTATGCGGCACTTTTATCGGGCTGACCATCAGGATTCATGCCCCAAACATTGACCATGACATTGGAAGGCCATTCAGTGAACAGGTTGAAAGTCCATTCTCCCGCGTCATTCTGAGATAGCGTGTTGTGAAGACCGCCGTCGTATCCCCATTGGTTCCAGGTACCTTCTACCCAGGCATGTGGCCATCGACGGGTTGGTGACTTATCACGACCAACGTCACTGTGTTGCACATGGTCGCTACTGGCTGTCAGGCGACCCCAATATTGCATGATTATATGTTCCCCGTCCCATTCCTGAGCCTTTGTTCCCGACCAACTTTGCTTTTCAATCGTCACGTTCCCTCCAGTGTAGTTCTGCCAATCGCTGTAGCTTGATCCAAAATTGGTAGAATATCGGAACAAATCTGCACCGGCGGCCCTGGGAGAGACATACAAGGCTCCTGTCGCATCTAACCCCAACAGACCTTGTGTGTAATTTGATGTGGCGGGAAAGACCATCGGGTTGTCGGACTGACCAATGCGGAACATAAACCTGTCGCGAGCGTCGATTGAGAGGGTGCCATTTGTGGTGCCATTAGCAGCCGTAGTGGCATTATCGACAGTAAAGGTGTGGACACCATTTGCGACGTTCTGTAGCTCCACAGAAATTTTCCACAGGGTGGGAACCTCGCCAATATATCCTGGGGGCTGTTCTGGCGCAGGAACCGTGGTACAGACTTTGCTTGTCGTGTTCAACTGAGCCGTGGTACCTAGCTCCGTTGTAGAGTTAATGAAAATCGAGTTAAACACTGCATCGCAGTCCATCTCAACTGAGAATCCTATCTCTATCTGTACCGACTCTGTATCTTCATAACCCACGGTAGATGCTATTCTAGCATCATGGTAAGGAGATACACTGGTAATAACAGGTCTGGGCTGTTCCCATTCTGCAAGGGGCACAAAAGCTTTAAATTCATAGGGGCGAAAGTTAATGCTGGAAATGCAGCCTTGGGCCTTGGTTGATCCCTCAAACCCAAGATTGAATGTCGATGATTCCAGAGTGTGCTCCTCGTAGGGGTAGAACAGATTCTTTATGGTTGTGCCTTGGGAAAATGCCGAGACGAGAGCTCCACCACGGGCAGAATTGTTAGTGCTGGTACAGTCAAAGGTGTAGGTGATGTTGTCCGGTTCGTTGTGGAAGACCTCCCAGACTGACTGATTGCCGCGCCCAATTCCAGTAAAGTCCTGAACCTCGGTGTTGCGAGCTCTATAAATACTCCAAACCCCATGAGGAGACGGCATTCCCTGGCTGCCAGGTAGATATACGTTGTAGAGATGCGTTGACAAGGTTTGAAGTTCGTAACCATCGTTCAGGGCAGGATATTGTTGTCGCAGCTCAAACATTCTCTTGATAATGTTTCTGAAAGGTCGCGACGGATCCCGCTTGTCAAGACTCACCGAATCATCGTGGCAGCCTTGGCCTGAGCTATTGTATGGCATATTCACGTACAATTCTTCGCCCAAATTGTAGCATCCGTGAAGTTGCCAGGCAGGAGAGGAGGCAAAGGGGGTTCGTCCAAAGACGTAATCAGGGGCCAGGTTCTCCAAAACATAGAACTCCTGCTCTTCACCAAAGAAGATCATGGGCGCACCGGGTAGCTCCAAAGTCGTAACGAAAAGCCCCAGCAACTGTCGATGGGTGCCGTTGGCCAGTGCCGGCCAACGAAAGACATCTTGGTTCGTGGTTCCAAACAGATGGCGCGGGTCAAACAGGCCCGTATTTGCGTTGACCATATCGTGTGCGGAGAGGAAGGTATTCCACATTTCAACCCAGTCTACACCCAAGGAACCCCAAGGACCATCGAGGCCAAGAAATCTTGTCATTGAGCCGTAGATATCATAATGAAAGGCAGCACCGTCGAGCGCTGTCTGTCCAAAGGGCCGGACGAAGGTAGAGGGGTCGGTTTCGTTGGATGCGAAGACTGCCAGAGATGAGTTGGACAGCGCCTGATCTGGTTCCTTTCCCCTTCCCACATAGATAGCTGCCAACCTCGGATCTGCCACAATCTCGCCCACCACCAAAAAATTATCCTTTCCCAGCTTTTTGGCACACTCTCGCTGGTAAGTGGAGAAGCTGGCCAGCGCATCCACGGTTACCTGGACGGCTTTGTCAATACGATACCCATCGATATCCAGCATTGTCATCTGTAAACAGGCCATGTTGTTGATTTTCGCGAGGGTGTCGGGGCGCCATTCACGCAAACGATCTTGCACCGAAGCGAATCGGGAGAATTGATTGATGTAACTTTCGTACGAACCGGTACTTTGAATATCGCCATACATATCGAATTCGCTGTCGCGGCACCCATGGTACTCGGCCGAGATGTTAGCTGGTAAGAGGTATCCGTTCTGCTCCCAGATCCTCGGCATCACACAGTTGGGATTTTCCTCGTTGCCGACTTCGAAATCAAGATAGCGGCGATTGGGGTCTTTCCAGACTGCATTATATTCACCAAAGTTGAAGGGGACCGTGGCATTGAGGTATTTGCCTTCAAATGCAAGGAGGTTGCCCATGGTTGACACGGTGTGGTCGAAAACGACATACATACCCCGGCTATGAATCTTGTCGGTTAGTGCTCGCCATTCTGCAAGCTTGCCGTGATGGGCATCGAGAAGGGTAAAGTCCAACGGTCCATATCCATCGGGGGACCACGGCATGTTCAGCATCATGCTTCCGGTAAAGTAGATGGCCTTGATGCCAAGACCTTGGATATAGTCCAGGTCGCTCTCCAATCCGGCAACATCACCACCAAAGCGAAATTGGTTGGACATCCAGTTCTTCTCGAAGACGGTACCGTTGGCGTTGTCATTGGTGGGATCGCCGTTAAGATAGCGATCGATGGTTAAAACATAAAAAGGGAATCGCCAGTTGTCGGGCGACGGCTGGTAGGTGTGACCGTCCCATGATCCCGAGTAGTCCTGGGCTTCAGTTGCGGTCTGGTTCTCATTCAAGTTGTAGCCCACATATGCGGGATCATATCGCAAAGCAGCACAGCACTGCAGCAGCAAAAAAACGAAGGTAAAGGAAAACATTGAAAGCAACATAACAGCAAAACGGAAGACTGGATGAACGAGAGTTGGGGAAACGAGTGGGATCTCTGGTACTCAAGTGGTTCTTAATATGCCCCCCGTTAGTCCCGCCGATAGGGATCTACGAATCCGAAAGGCAATCATGATTCTTTGGGCAGCATGGACCGGACCACATTTTTTTGGCCGTCTATTCTGGACGTACAGGGAACGGCGAGCGCTCGGCAGCAGTCGACTTTGCTGTCGACGCAGGCCGAGTCCGTCTTGGCGCTTCCTTCCCCTGCGCAGGATTTCGTAAAGTAGCTTTGTGCCATGCATCAGAAAGTGGCCGGTCATACGCTGCCTGCTGCTGCGGCTGCTGCTGCGGCTGCTGTTGCTTTGGCGATTGCAGCTCATCTATCTTCTGCACCTCGTGAGTGCATGTCAGTCCCTGCTGGCTGGCTGGCAGGACGTACATTACGAGAGACCATTGTCAGCAGCCAGGTCGGATCGTTCGGTTGACTGGTCCAGGGCCCGAGGAATGGCAGACTGGCCGTGCTGCCCCTGTTGCCCCGACTGCCCCCTGCGGCCTCTACTGCCCCTCCTGAGCCGACGGGGCTCGCTGGCCTCGCTGGCCTCGCTGACGTGACGGCTTCGTACGGACCTGGCTGCCCTGAGTGCCTTGATTGAAGGACCGGACTGGCCTTGCTTATCGGCCAGCCCCAACAAGCCCACACAAGCTTTCACTGGCGGCCATGCTGCAATAGCTGCTGCAATGCAATGCATTATTATTGAGCTCCGTCTGAACCTGGCCGGGCATTCGTTGCTTCTTGCGCTCGGTTTGCGCCTGTTTTCTTCGGGTCGTGCGCTGTGTACGGTAGTGTTGGATGCCCCTGAGAGCAAGCGATGCACCCCTATCTCGACATGTGGAGAGCGGATCGGGCTGCTTCTCGCCCCCGTTGCTCGTCGCTACCGCATCAGGCCAGCACCGTCCGGTCCACGCGATCGTTCAACTCTATCTCTGACTGATTCTCGTTCATCGCCCCCTGAATAGGCGTAGTGCGGGCACAGACAGCCGATTGAAGGTTGCTGCTGAAGCTTGAAGCTGGGAACACAGTACCGGGTTGCTGACTGGCGCTGGAAAACTCTGTTAGGACGTCGACGTGGGGATGCCGTCGCTGCTCAGCTCGCCCACGACGGCCACCACCCACCACGGTGGTCCCAACAGCACGCTCTGCCGTGTCGATGACTCGGTGGCGGCGTGGGCGAATGAGTCGGGCGGAAGGCCATGACCGCGTTCAGTGGCCGCACGAACGAGCGCATGCTGGTGATCCTGGCATCACGAACCAAGCCGGACGGGATAATCTTAAGCTACACGCCCACCCATGCGCCCGCAGTGTCGCCAGTGACGAGCTTCTGACTTGTTCATCCCAAGTGTGCGAAGCGAGTGGCCCTGCCATAGGAGGATTCTCGCAGAGGCGGTGCGCGCAAGGATCGAGGTGCAGCACCGCACTCTCTGCTGCAGTGATCGGGTGCGAGCCGGCAAGGACTGGCCGCCTGGTCTGTCTGTTTATCTCAGGCACCGCTCGTGTTTGACGGCCCTCCCCAGCCGGTGGACCCCTTATGTGATGGGATATCAGATCCCCACTATCCGCGCGGTGTTATTTGTCGATATAAATACACGTCCCGATTTAAGCTGCAGCCGTGCGGCAACACGAGAGGCGACAGAGTCTGCGCTGCGCTGCCCTGCCCTGCTTGCCGTCCGTCCCAGCGGAAGGTGCCTTGCCATGTCGGATCGATGACGGCGGTTGGGAGCAGCCACGCCCGTTACAAAACATCTGGTCGGTGTTCGTCGCCATCCCGTCCAGCGGAATTATGTTCCATCATGCTGAGCACATTGTTGTTGCCATCGTCGTCTGGTGTCTCGGGAGCTGTGATGCCGCGTCGTCGGCCGACTGGCGCAGCCGGGCCATCTATCAAGTCTTCACCGATCGCTTTGCCCGGACGGATGGCTCGACTACGGCCTCGTGCTCGCCGGGCTACGAGGGCTACTGCGGTGGCTCCTGGAAGGGCATCATCTCCAAACTAGACTACATCCAAGTGAAGCTTACTCCCGCCTGGCCAGGGACTGCTCGTTGACATGATGTGATTCAGGACATGGGCTTCACAGCCGTCTGGATCTCCCCGGTCGTCCAACAGGTGTCTGACCCGACCCGGGCATACACCGGCTATGCGGCGACCGATATCTACGCGCTGAACAGCAATTTTGGCACCGCTTCAGATCTCACCGATCTGGCCTCAGCATTGCATGACCGAGGAATGGTACGCGGGAGGAGTCCCGTCCTTGCACGTTGGTTGCTGACGGAATGACCTGTAGTACTTGATGATCGATGTCGTTGCCAACCACATGGCCTTCGACGGCACGGCTGAGACGGTGGACTATAGCAACTTGAATCCCTTCAACAACCAAGACTATTTCCACCGTCTCTGCTGGATCGATAATTACAACAACCAGACCAATCTGGAAGATGCATGTCTCTACCCTTCCTTCACTCGGGAAGTCACTGACTTGCGATCTAGTGCTGGTTGGGATCGGATCATTATCCCCTCCCGGATCTAGATACCACATCAACCACGGTACGGGATATGTTCAGCAGTTGGGTAACTGAGTTGATTTCCAATTACTCTGGTAAGCTCATCCAGGCCTTGTTGGGCTTTTCTTAACCTTGGTAGTGGACGGATTGCGAGTGGATACAGTGAAGAATGTGGAGAAAGAGTTCTGGTCAGTCTTCAACACGGCATCTGGCATCTACAACCTGGGAGAAGTTTCCAATGGAAATGTGGACTACTTCTGCCCCTACCAGGACCATCTGGATGGGCTCATCGACTACCCCACGTAAGTTTCCCGCCCGCGCCGACGAGTTCTAACTCACCGGCCTAGATATTATCAGGCAACCCAGTTCTTTGCCAACAAGTCGGCGACGTCCACGAATTTTGTCAAGGAGGTTCAAGCATTAAATGGTACTTGCAATGACACCACCCTGCTGGGAACATTCTCCGAGAACCACGACCAGCCACGGTTCGCGTCGTACACATCAGATCTGACGGTAGGTTTGGCGGAGACTCCCTTTTCTGGTCCGCGCTCTAATTCGGAGCAGCTTGCCAAGAATATCATCACATACACCATGCTCGCCGACGGCATCCCCATCAGTAAGTCTATCCAACCATGGGCTTTCGAGCGCATTAATCTAAGCGGAATGCAATAGTCTATCAAGGGCAGGAACAGCACTTCTCCGGCGGCACGGATCCCTACAACCGCGAGGCCCTCTGGCTTTCGAAGTACCACACGCACTCCGAGCTGTACCAAACCATCAAGAACCTGAACCTCATCCGAGCGGTGGCAACCAACCAATCGTCCACGTTCTTAACCTCGACCACCACCACCGTCTACTCGGACGACAACACGGTTGTGTTTGGCAAGGGCGAGTCGGATCATATGGTGCTCACCGTCGTGAGCAATCTGGGCCGGCATGCCAAAGAGGCGACAATCACGATTCCCGCTGCGGGCCTGCCGAAGAACATCCAGGTGACCGACGTGGTGAACTGCCACTCGGTGGATGTAGACGCCAACGGCGGGCTCGAGATCAAGATCAAGCAAGGACGACCGATGGTAAGGCCCTCCGGATCGCTGTGAAAGGGTTCGCGACATCCACTGACATGCTGTGTTGCAGGTCTTCTATCCGCGGTCGCTTATGGAGAGTACGGATTTATGCAAGGGCAAGAAATCCGCAGCTACACCGACTTATGGCCCGTCGGCAGTCAGTTGGGGACTTGCATTCACCGTCAGCCTCCTGCTGGGTGGCGTTTTTTAAACTCTTTCCTTTCGTCTGCGGAGATATATTAAAGATATACAAGAGATCGACAGCAGGGCAGGCCCGGACCATGACATACATATAGATAGCGTGCGAGTTTGGGGACACGGGGCGGCGCAGGGTCATTGCTTCGGGACTAGAATGAATAGGAGGTACAGATACACTTAGTCAATTGTAGTAACTTATAAATCTATTTGATCTATCGATACATATGCCCTGCGTTGTTATCGGAGCGAGGGGAATGCACCACCACCTCGGCCTGCTGAGATGCGCTGTAAAGTGACTTGCAGTGCGATCGCATGCAGGCGTCCTGGGTGCAAGTATCAGCAAAGTCCAGGTCAGGCCAAGTCAACCTTCCAACCGCCCGGCATCAGGTCGGTATAGACCTTTGCAGGGTCATATCTGGCGCGGATGGCCTTCAACTTGGCGAGGTTCCCAGCGCCGTAGTTCTGGAAAATCGCCTGCCCCGACCCCGCATCGTTCATATACTGATACCGGGCCTTGGCCCCCACCGCGGAGAGCTGCGCATCGATCACGCTCGTCACGTTAAGGGCAAAAGCATGAATCTTGGCATCGTCGGCCGCGCTGTTCCACGAGAAGTTCTCCACCATCCCTACATGGTGGGCAATCACACGGTTATCGTGGGGCATTCGGTAGAGGGGGGGGTCAAAGAAAACTTACAGAAGTATGGCGCGCTCGCGACGTCGACGGCCTGCGGGTTTCCGCCGTGGGCGATCCCTTGCTGGATGAAGTGGCTTGTGACGGGCTGGAAGGCGACGCTGGCTTGGATGCCGTCGACATCCCAGATGTGGTCGAGCACCATCTGCACAAAGGTGTCATGGACAACCTGCAGCGCTGCCGCGGTGGCAAGGCTGCTGATGACGCGAAACTCCTGCCGTGTGCCATCGCCAATCAGGGCGTCGGTGCCAGCAACATAGGCTGCCAAGGTGGTCGACGCATACGAGTTGGCAATGGCGGGCAGGGCGGTGAAGTTGGAGAGGGCGGGCTGCGAGCAATTGGCCGTGGTGTCATAGAACAGCGCGGTGGTATAGACGGTGGTGTTGAGGGCGCCGAGCATGAAGATGGAGGGGATGACGGCCGCCTTCGTATCCGCCGATCCGTACTGTCCAAAATTAGCAACCGCCGCAAGAAAGGGCTGCTGTTGGTCGCCCGCATATTCCATGATGCCCGCGCAGATGCTGGGCGACGAGTAGGTGAGGAGATCAAACCGCGTCACGATGCCAAAGCTGTTTCCCCCGCCCTTCAGAGCCCAAAACAGGTCAGCGTACGCAGACGCCGTCGCCGTCACGATAGCCCCGCTGGCCAAAACCACCTCGATGGAAAGACACGTCAGCACCCCGATTATGTCCTGTGCAGCGGGAGGGCGCATGCTCTACTCACCTGATACGCAATCACATTGTCCGCGGCAAAGCCATACTGGTTGGAGTAGAACGAGATGCCGCCGCCGAGCAGCAAACCCGGGACGCCGACCAGGCCGACACGGCCACCCAGGGCAATGAGGCCGTAGGGCTGCAAGTAAGCGTAGACCTCTTCCCATCGGCGCCCCGGGCCGACCGAGACGTAGGAAGAGTCGTTCGCGAGGGCGAGCTGGCCGAGATCCGACAGCGCGATGAGCACTCCTCCGTTGATGTTGGCATACCCCGGGATGGGCATATGGCCTCCACCCCGCACGGCGAACTTGGCCTTCAGCCGGGACAGGATCCGGACGGCGGTGGAGACGTCGCTCGCCGACGAGGGCGTCAAGACACAGAGCGGCGACGCGTAGTCGGTCGGCGACCAGAAGTCTGGAGAGGTTCTAGCACGCTTCGGACGACAAGACAAGGGGGCCCAACGGCAGGAACCTACGCTGGTTTTCAGCCGTGTAGTTGGCTTGGCCCGGCACCCAGAGCTTCGTGGGAAAGGTCCCTTCCAAGGCCGAGCAAGCGAGCACCGACGCATTTGCGTGAGTCGAGTTGAGTGGAGCTTCCCCACGACCTGGGGCCGCAGCCGAAGTACCAGAGGCACTCGATCTCGCCGTGGCCCAGGCCGGGTCAGGGTGAACGAGGCAAAGCACCGTGAAGAGGGCCGAGAGCCGCATCGTGACTAACATACTGTAGCAGAGACCGTTCGTGAGGGGAAAGAGAAGAAGGTCGGGGAGACTTGATGTAACCGGCACGATGGATAATTTATTCCATGGCGTGGGCTAAGGGGTTTGCGCCACACGAGAATTGTGAACTCGATATGCCAGATCCGGGTAACGCAGCCGCCAGGGACGTGAGTCGTATCGGCGTTGTGATTGCTCTGCTCGGTCAGGAATCTCGGGTTCGTTATGCATGTAGCCACGATGGGAAGGTCCATGTCCCCGCGGTCTAATCCGAGTAGCTAGGCAGTGCTAGGGCATGAACGTCTAGATTAAAACCTCGACGGGACGAGAGCAATCTAAAGGTACACACAGGTCGTTATATTGTAGGTCTCTAGAAGGGTACGTACGGCTGTCTACTGAATATACACACTAATTATCCTCGAGTCGCACTGACGACCGCCATCCAAGCTTCTTTTGTGCCCATCCTCCACGGCCCCAAACGCCAAACACCACCTATAACCATCTACCTGAAGGCCTGGCTCTTCGCCACTGTCGTTCAAGCTTACTCTTCCGCCGCAATCTCCTCGATCGCCTCCTTGATGATCTGGCAGCCCTTAGCCATGTCTTCCGGAGTGATGTTCAGCGCCGGAATAAATCTCAAGGTATCGTAGATGGAGGTCGTCAACACCAGCATGCCCTTCTCCATACACTTCGCCTGCACCTTGGATGCGTAGCTCTTGCCGGGAGTGAACTCTGCAGCCAACATCAACCCCAAGCCTCGGATGTCCTTGATCATGTGGCTCGTCTTGGGGTCCTTCCAGACGCCCTCCAGCATGGCTTTCAACTCGGCTCCGCGCGCGTTGACATTCTCCAAGATCTTCTCGTCCTTGAAGGCCTTGGCCACTGCCACACCCGCGGCACACGAAACCGCATTCCCGGCATAGGTGCCGCCCATAGATCCGGGAGGTTGGGTGTCCATCAATTCCTTGCGGGAGACAATGGCGGACAGGGGAAATCCGTTCGCGATGCCTTTAGCCATGGTCATGATGTCAGGTCGAACGCCCCAGTGCTCAATGGCGAACATCTTTCCCGTGCGGCCGAATCCGGACTGGACCTCGTCGATGACCATCAGGATGTTGTGTTTATCACAGATCTCTCGCACGCGGCGAAGATAGTCGGCGGGAGGCGGCACATAGCCACCCTCACCCAGGACGGGCTCAATGAAGATGGCCGCGGTGTCGGATGGAGCCGTTTCACGCTTCAACAAGAGCTCTAGCTTGAGGATGGGGTCGTTGCAGCAGTTCTCAAAGCCGTACTTGCCATTGGACGCCGACGAGATGGCACATTGCGAACAGTAGGGGAAGTCCACGGAGAAGACGCCCGGCATCAAGGGCCCAAAGTTCTGGCCATAGACCGTCTTGGAGCGGGTCATGGCCATGGTGCCGAAGGTACGGCCATGATACGAGCCCTGCATCACGATGATGTTCTGCTTCTTGGTGGCATGGCGGGCCAGCTTGACGGCGGCCTCAACGGCCTCCGCACCCGAGTTCCAGAAGAAGAAGGTGTCCAATGACTTGTGCGGCATCATGGGGAGCAGCGACTCGACCAGCTCGAGGTAGGGCTTCTGGAAGGCAATGTTGATCTGGCCATGGACCAGCTTGCCGACCTGGGCCTGGGCGGCCTTGGTGACGGCGGGATGGCAATGGCCCAGGTTGGCGACGCCGATGCCCACGGTAAAGTCCAGATACTTGCGGCCGCCGGCCATGGTCACATAGCTGCCACTGCCACTCTCGATGACCTCGGGCACCAGGCGGCCCACGCCACGGGCAATATGGCGGGTGCCAAACTCGGCCAACTTGGCAACGGACATGCTGACGATCACAGGCTCAAGATCCGGGGTAAGCGACGGCGATCGAGGAATTGATTGCGTCGGGAGAGCGCCAGCGATCGTGATGCCAATTCGGGACGGAGAAAGGGCGTGGACAGGACAGCTCGCAATGCAGTGCAATCAATGCAATGGAATGGCAGAAAAGCCCGCCACGGAAAAATGAGTCCATAGCAAAAGCCATGCCACGGCGGGGTCGGCGGATCGTGCCATTGACCAATCATGCGCGGTGGAAAAGTCAGCCATCCCGGCAAGCGAAGGCCGTCCGTATTAGGGCTAGCGCGCTTTGCGATCCATTCCATTCTCCAGTGATCGGCTGATTTCCGGATCAGCAACTAGTGCTGGCATCAGATGTCTATGTTGAAGCTTTTGATGATGATAATGATGATGTTATTGTTGATTGATTCAGTTAAGTTACCTACCCGCATAATACCTACTAACAATATCTCCATATCCTCAAAAACCCGTCCCAAGACCGGTACTATCCCATTTCAAGTCACCGCTATCCGAACTATCTTGCCGTAACTTTGACATAGCAACAAAATAGTTCAGGTATTACAGAATGAAGATGTCCTAGAGGATTGCACATTGATCTTGATTCTAAATCACCAACTTGTCCCAGAAGAGTCGTTTGCGTATAGAAGCCTAAGCTATCGAATGAGTCAGCTGAGGTACTGTTCATAGCTGCAACCACACAATCTACCTTACGGCCCTAAGCCACACCATCTAGCTGACCAGAAATCTCGGGCATCGCTCCCCTCTGATCGAACCGTGCCGGCATCTTCTGGAACGTCAAACAGACCCAGCCACCCAGCCCTACTGCGCGGTTGGCAAGTAAGATCCACCAGGCTTGGCTTCTCACTCACGTATAACAGCGCTTCGACTTTGGTCCCTGCTCCGACTGTGCACATGGTTATTTCTCCATCCCGGTGCTGGGACCGTTGGCCGTTGAGGCAGTGGCATACGCCACAGTAGTGCTTAGCATGATTCTTGCCGTATCCCGGGCACGGCGCATACAATGATGGCATTCTCCGTAACCCCCTCCCCCATCTCGGTCCACAGCCGAGTCCGTCAGCATCAGAGTGGATAAGGTGTATTGAGAGAGATACAGTAAGCATAAATAAATGAATCGATATCGAGATATACATAAGCATCAACAGGGGCAGTGTAAATCAACATAAGCATCGAAAGGGCAATGTATATCAAGACCAATTCCTCAGCATCCCAGGTTGAAACCTGTACTAGGCCTTTGGTTTATCCTAGGACGTGAGCCGAACAATTTGCCTAGACGACCCATGCTACCTATACAATACATTAACCTAGAACCATAAGCAGGTCACCGTTACAGCCCCCCAAATCCTTCGTTCCGTATTCTACAATACTCTTGAGATAAACAAACCCATGCCCTGTAGTCCCGCAGATTACGATGCTCATCAACTTATTGGCCAAATTGCCTTGAAGCGAAAGACCAGGTAGGGGTTTGTATATCCGAAGAGTATCGTATTCCAATCTCAGGATCCTAGATTTCCCAGGGCTGAGCTCCGGCCTGCGGTTAGAAGTTGGAAGTGCAAGTTTGGGATCCGTCTCATGAGCGCAAGTTCTCCCGGTCTCCAAATTATTGTCTCCGTAGATGACGGCGGCGGTGGACCTAGCCCTAGCTCGGCTCTTGTACAGCCACTTGGCCAGGACGTCAGAAGACCATTCTAAATACAAGGATTCGTAGGATGGGTTTCGGCGCGGCGAGCCCTTCTCTACCTGGATGCTCAGGCTCTCAACGTCTGGTGCCGGGGGTGCTTGGAAGGGATCGTCCGCGGGCACCTCTGGGTGGGCCATGCTCCATTTGCCATTCTCTTGCCGGGTGACATAAACCTCGCCGATGAGACCAAACGTCCCATGACTGCTGCGAAGGACGACGGGGAGGTCCGCATGTTCAATCTGGTAAATCTGGTCCCCGGGCTTGGCATCCTCGCACACCAGGACCAAGTTTCTCCGCTTGGTGGTGGTATGCACGGCAAGGGAAAATCGGAGTTTGAACTCCAGGATGACATCTAGGGCTGCAAGGACATCTTCCCAGAATTGGAACGCAGCTTGTGGTGGTGCTTGAGGTCGAGGTGACCATGGACTGTCCACCGCTTTGGAGGGGGGAGTTTGAGGAGGCATAGGAGAGGATCAAGGTGTCGACGGAGACGTACCGGTTCCAGTATCACGGCTCCATCTAACCAACCTTAGCAAGGACCCGGATACGGCCTTCTTTTCATGCAGAGGCAGCTGTAGTGATTCTTGAGGTGGAGTGGAAGGGACAGATGGTCTGGCAGAGCTGGGGATAGTTTCATTGTCATCAGAACTGTCGGGGTCATCAGACGTTCGAGCAGAGTTGTACTGCCTGGCCCATTCCCAGATGGGATTGCCTTGCCATGGAAGCTCTCCAAGAAGGTGGAGAACATCTTCCACGCAACTGATATCATAATCTGCCGAGGCTTCTCTCTTGTTGACATCTCGGATCATGCGTGCCAGAGCATCGGTGATTCGGTCGAACTCAGGAGAGTAGTAGCCGATTTGACGCTTGGCGCGAGCCGACTCAAGAGGTCTGATCGGACTTGATTTAGAACCTCTATTGGCGTGCCACTCGGACGGTTGGCTGAACAGGCGAATCGTCGAGAGCTCTTTTCAGGAGAGGCTAGGACGATTGGACGGGCGCCTTGCACTTCTGTGATTGTTGCAATGAGCCGGCCTTGGGTCAATAGTCTCGAGCCATCAAACTCGACTCGTGAGGACACAGCATTGGGTACGGATCGGGGCACTTTGGTCAACCACGGTGGGACGGGATAACTGGGCTCTGCCCAGTCGACACACCATCCGGCGGAATTTTTGGATCTCTCCTGCAACGGAGCCCATTTCGCAAGCAAGAGGATATTCCTGGGTTGTTGGGATTTAGTCATCTCGTTGGTCACCCCATGGAAAATCTTGTCGACAGGGCGAGTGTACATTGGCAGCGGGACCAAGTTGGAACCATCACTCGTCATCCCGAGCAGCGCATATACCTTATCTCGCGGATCCGTGGCCAGAGAATGGCGGCTCATGACCAAGGCGTCGAACAAGCACATACGCGCGCTCTTTGAGAATCCACCGTATTCTTGTTCCTGGGCCCGAAATCTGATGATGGCGCGGAGCAGCGTTCGCGTGCGCTCCGACAAGCTCTTCAGATTTCTTGAGGCCAACAGGAGAGGCAGCATCTATGCAGCGGTCAGCTGATGAACCGTCTTTGAGCAGGCAAACTGGGGCTCTCATTCTCGATGATGACGTAGGAAATTACACCTCTACTTACATCTCGATCTTGCTGGCAGAAAGGAGGCTTTTTCCTCGAGTTGAGGCAGTATACCATTTTCATGACATCTCACTCTACCCCTTAACCCCTCCAGTCCGTATTAGCCATGAACGAAATCCCTAAAAAGCTGAATAAAACCCCCGATTTTATTTGTTTGAGGTAATCCTTTAGCATAGCTCATTGTAAAATAAATAAATGACAGCTTAAAGGGAAAAAGTATGGTCAAAGGTAGGAGATGTTGACTTAAGCTATAATCCCATTCCAGAGTTGTGATAGGGTCAGGCTCGTACTGATATGGCAAAGCAGGGAGTACTTGTAGACAAGACGGGAGCAACCGAGCTACGCCTATGGCGACCCACCCTCTTAGGACAGAGCTATATGGTCATTACAGCTGTGACAACAGCAAGGGAAGCAAAGGAGGAGGCTGCGTCCTCTAGGCCAAGCATGAGCAGTTATCACTAGGCGTCGAAGTGTTGAGCTAGGACGGCTTCGCTGAGGAGGCTATTCTGCTCGCTTGACATTTCCTACCAATACTCTCCCTCACCCTACTATAGGCACAGCTGCGGTTATTATGCATCCTAGGGAAGAACGAAAAGCCTCCTCTCGTCGCCTTGGATACGCGGCAGTTGCTATGGCATATAAATGCATCAAAGAATCGAAGTCAGAGAGCTCGCTGTAGCCTGAAGCTTGGTTGTAGAAAACTAGTTGGTTCCGGGTTGTCTCTAGATTAGGAGAACTCGCCCTCAATCGTGATCAAATTATGTGCAGTTCCACTCCATATAGGACCCATACTTAATATCACCATGAATCTTTCGCACCTCTTGCTGGCGAGGACTAAGATCTTTGCTGCTCCTCAGTTTCATGAGCTGCTAAAAGATCCTCAGCCCCGGTTCGACTGCTTAGCCCTTCTGGGTAGATAGAAATGGCTGATACATCTATATATGCAGAGTGAGAGAGATATGGGATAGAAATGTGAGAATAACAAGTTCGCCAAGCGACTCCTAAGTGCCGGCTTAGCCAGCAATAGCCATAAGTGATCTGCTATCTCTACACGGTATTACACGAACTCAAGCGGGGAAAATTCCAGCCAACGCTCACTTACGTACAAGCTGCTTCACCCACCAAGCCTCTTCTTCCTCTATAGCTCTCCAGATATTCCGTCCAATCCTAAACCCATGGCCTTCGCCCTGAAAAAAGATGAGCTTTACCTGACCCCCATTTTTCTTCACGATGCGCTCCATTTCCATCGCTTGGTTTGGCGGGACGACATGATCCTCCGTTCCCTGCAAGAGCAGCAAGGGAGCTACGATCCGCTCGGCATGATAAAGAGGACTACGGTCCCGGAAGATCTTCTCTTGCTCCTCCTCGGTGGCATCTTCATCAAAGAGTAAGGGCTGGAGGTAGCGGCTTTCGAACTTGTGCGTGTCTTTCATAAGGAGCTTCAAATCGCTGACGCCATACTCACTCACACCACCACTAAACACGTTCGGATAATCGCAGAGTGCCTCGAGAGTGGCGTACCCACCACCACTTCCCCCTCGAATCCCAACCCTATCCCCGTCAATAAGTCCTTGGGCAGCTAGGTACTTGACGCAGCTAGCAGCATCAGCAATATCGACAATGCCCCAGTTACGATTCAACTTGTTGCGGAATTCTCGGCCATAACCTGAGGAACCTATGAAATTGAGTTGTGCGACCGCGAATCCCCGCGAGGTCCAGTATTGCATACGAACCTCCAAGCCTGAAGTCGAATGAGCGGTTGGTCCTCCGTGAACACTGAGGATCAGAGGTGGTAGCCGGCCGGCCGGTCCAGTATATTCGGGATTGTGAGGTGGGAGGTAAAAACAGTAAGCTTCTCCGGTCGTATCGGCTCCAAAACATCGTGGGAAAGTCATATGCTGGGCTTTGGAGAAAAGCGAGCTGGGATACCCGCTTTGAATCGAGATTGTTGATCGCCACTGGGCCCACTTGATGTCGTAAACATATAATGACTGCAGGCTAGTAGGCGTTCTTCCAACCATTACAAAGCTAGTGTCACTTTTCCTCTTCATGCAATCAACCGGCGGACTCATGTTAGGCCAATCTCTATACACGTAGGCCTCAGTGCGCAAGTCGATTATGACAATCCTGGTGACTGCATCCTTTGTCACGCCAGCAACCAGCTTCTCAGGAGACAACGGCACATACGTGCATCTATAATGGACACGTGAGTCTTGGAGCATCTTTTGTTGGAGAAAGACCTACTGCCCAATCATCCAGTCGGGATTGGAGAACTCAGAGGTTTCCAATCCCTTTAGCAAGACCCTCTTTGGCTCTGACATGCCTTTCTGAAGACGGTAGAGCTGGTAGTATCCCGTTCGGTCGCTAGTGAAGAAGAGGGTGCCGTCGGGGCCCCATCGCGCCTGGCTAACGCTTTCAACTCGTGCCTTACCAGCGATATGTTTCGCATCACTGATAGAGCCATCGTCCCAGGAAGCAGTGTACAAGTGCGTTCCCGTCCAGGGCATGTCTGGGAAGTCAAGCTGGATCCAGGACACCGTCTTTCCATCTGGACTGAATTTTGGGTTGAAGTAGAAATCGGCACCCTCTACGATGATCTTGGAGCATTTAGTCCTAGTGTTAATGGCGACCAAACAATTTAGAACCGGGCTCGTGCGATGGTCCTCTCGGATCGCCACGATCCATTCCGGAGCAATAGGACAGCAATCGAAGCCTGCATATCGCAACGCCTCGTTTGCTTCGATCAAGGACTCAATCTTGCGCCTGGTGGGGTCTAGAGAGAACACGCCTAGAGTGTTCGCATCGGTGAAGATTAAGACCCCGTCAGGCCGGATAGCGAGGGCCCCGCCACCGTACTCGTGGACCTTGGTGCGAGCATTATATTTCTTAGGAAGAAGGTCCTTCAAGGTACCAAAGCCATACTCGACAATGCAATTGCGGCCCCCTTCCGCCGCTCTCGATTCTAGATAGTATGTGGCTCCGGTGAATTCCTGATCGACTCTCAGCACCACGGGTACCCATCCGAGTGGTCTTGACTTACATTGACAACCAGCTCTTGGATCGCGGTGCTGTCCGATGCCAGTTTCTCCGCAGCGATGGGACTTTTCCAAGTCCCGTAGTCTGCGACGGTGGGCGCCATGTTTACAATGTCGGGCGGAGGAAGAGAGAAGGCGACGGGACGGTTCCCTTGGACATGCGCGGCGAGGTAGCTTAGCGGGGCGGGCAGTGGGAACCGGGGTTCAGCCAGGAGTAAGTATATGATTGCTTATCTTTGCAGTTGCCTGGCGTACAGTACAGTCCTCTCAGGATAACCAAACCCCTGCCTGGTCGTTCGCTTCAAGAGAATTTGGCCAAAGAGTTGTTGAGCATCGTTCTCGGTTTGTTTATGCCAACTGTGATGTACAGTCCAAGAGTCCAAGAGCCATGGAGCACGCCAGAGGATTGATCCGGAGCGTCTCCATCAAGCCTGTTTGGGTCATGCTCATACTACCTGCCTGATAGGACACGGGCACAGGCAAACAAAACTTCAGCGGTTACGGAAGCACGTTAGCCCGATGCGCTTCCTTCTTACGCCGAATGTCTACCAGGCACAAAAGTGGATTCTAGCGATGTGCTCTGCTCTCAAAAATGTCATCCGATGGAGTCCATGAGACATGGCGAAAAGAAGATAGACTGGTAATCGCCCGCGGGATTTGGTCTATATAATATGGAACATTTCCATCATTCTCGCACCCGATCCTACTTCATCGATTGCCTTCCCGTCCATAAACTTATTAACGTATGCATCGCCGACGATGCACCACGCATCACTGCTTTCACTCTCCTTTTTCCTTAGCACAAGCGGAATCGCACAGCCCGAGAGCACCACGATCAGATCTCCAACTTCAGCACATTCGGGCCCAATAGCAAACTCGGGATCAGGGGTGCTGAGAACCAGGAGCGTTCTGTCCTTCAGGCGATGCGTGGCGCCGAATATGTTGACCTCCGCAGCTCGATATCTCTCAGGCGTCGGGTCCGCCTCGACTTCAACGGAACCTAGCAGAGAATGGAACTGCGTTTCCAATTCGGTTTCCGAGTATCTTCTCACAAGCAGCTTCAAGTCTTTCAGGGTTGCCGAAATGAATGCATCTCTCTCCTTGTTACCAATATCCCCCTTGTATAGCCCTCCCAATAAGACAAGATCCAGAAATCCTCCTTGCCCTTCGAACTTGGAGCCTTCGTTCTTTGAAAAGTTCGAGAACCATACTTTCAGGATCTGGTAAATAGGCCAGAATTTGAATTCTCCTGGTTCCATGGCTGGCATCGAATTGGTGGCCTCTGCTACAGTCCCAATTCTGACCCCTGCTGCTGAAAGTACTTTGGAATCTGGAAGTATGGCAATCTGTGGTTTGCTTAATCCTGCTGCTGATACGTAAAGAGAGGCACCTCTGTCAGAAGCACCCCTGGATGTGGAACCAGGCAGTAGTGTCTCGCTCGTAGGTAGAGAAGAGTATTGACACCAATCTGAAATCCGGGACTTTTGACGAATTGGTGGCAACCCGAAATTCGGTACCCAGGATGGAAGATCTAGAGTAATCAAGGTCAAGTCGGGATTTGAATCTGTCTGGAAAGAATCAAAGGAGTCCGCTCTGGGACGGTCCGAGGGAGGTGCATGAGAAGTACGACCAAGGCTCATCCGTTCAACAGTATCATAATCTTTGTTATCCGTGAGTATAAGAAGATCCTGTTCTTGTTCAATCACGAAGCGAGTTGCTTCGATGAAAACAGTTGAAGTGTCAAGGCCGTAGTCGACAACGATACGCTCCTTCGTTGGCCAATTGCAGAGTGCTAAGATGGCGAAGACCTTGTCTCTAGGATCTGTGGCATCCTTCCTTCTATGCTTTACTAGCATTTCACCCACCTTCTGTGCATGAGTCGTTTCTGAATCTTGACCAACGTCAACGATATTAGGGCCATCCTGCCACAATCTCGCACACATATGTCCGAGGTCTGTACTCCCGAGTACGTCAATGATAATCGCACTATGTCTCCAACATAACTCTTGCACTCGCTGCAATTCCCTCCACTCAATGGTCTCACGTCCAACATAAAACGTAACGTCCTTCGCGAATTTCAACTCTTGCAAAACCCAGATTCGCCTCCAATAGTCCCTTGCAAATAGCTTCATGACAGCTCTGGCCTCACGCTGGATATGAACCGAACTCCGCCACGGAACCCAGCTTTCAGACATGGTCTTCGGCACCCCACGTGTCAGTACCGAGCGAAAGAACTTGAATGCATCCTCGGAGCAGTCATACTCCTCTCCCAGCCACGTAATGACTCGGGTGGCCTTTTCATAGACAAGCTTCATTTTCGAAACCTGGTGGTTTCGCTCGCTGATGTCACCCTGGTTGATACAGACGGCATCAGCCCAGATCAGTTTCTTTTTATCACGGCGAAAGATCTCTTTCAGGGCCGAAGCCAGGTTGCTCGTGACTGCGACTTTGTGGCCGTCAATCAAGATGGTGGTCCCGATGTTTGCGCGTCCGAAACGGTCAGACCAGGTATAACTGAGTGCCTCATAGTGAAGTTTCTGGCCAATTGCAAGGCCATCGTTGACCTCTGGAGAGAGGTGGATGAGAGAGAAATTCATCACTCTGCCGATGGTTGAGGGGGACCCGATCTTGAGAAGCCGGATTTCATGTTTCCCCGAGTCCAGCGCCTGGTACGGGTAGGTATTGACAACTGCAGCGGGACGGTTGGGAATCTGTCTTCTCGATTCCTTCATACGGCGGCGTCGTCGATTGTACGCTTCGGATTCTGCGAGGGTCATGAATCTCCCCATTTTGGCGGGCGGAAGTGCTAAGGACCATAAGCCTTGGAAGACTTGTGTTGGTCAGGATTTTGAATTATCAATGATCGCGCGCAGTGGCATATTGGCATGGGTTGATTGCAGTGGTCACTGACTGTGGAGATGACAAGGGGTAAGACGTGAGATGAGGGGGAAGGGGAGGGTCCGTCGAGTTCGACGTGGAGGCGACGAGGGTAGAATATGAGATAAGCGGGGGGCAAGGATTCTCATGCACCGAGCATTTGATGCGGCACAGCATTATCATCCATCAGATATCACAACAACTACGATACTATGGGCAACACTGACATTCATCGGGAGGCAATGTGTAGAACGGAGCGCTGCGAGAAGGAATCTACGAAGGATTTATCATCCTGTAAATTTGTGCCGTATTTCCATAATTAAATTGTAAGCACCTTTTCGGCCAAAACCACGCTGAGCCCACCAATCAGTACATCTACCCTCGATAATATGCAATAAACCCAATAAAATACAGCAGAAAATATCCGCTATGTCCGCTCAGCAAACAATGGTATCTCAGAAGCAGAAATGTTGAAATGCGAGCAGAAAACACCGCGAACATGTACCAGACTCCCAAACACCTTTTTCCCATGTTGCCCCATGCTACACGCTGCCAAAGATATGCGACAACTTATCAGAGAGAGTTCCCCCTGCTCGTAAAACGCTGTAGAATAGCACCCTCCGGTGTATCTATCTCCATGTCGTGCTCATGCTCATTCTCTCTTTGGCTGCTGCCGAAGCCAAGCATGCCAGCATGGCTTGTCGGCCGTTCTCTCTCCTTTCCTTTCTTGCGTCGTCTTCGTTCCTGAGCGGCGCCTTGGTCGCTACCACCGGTTTCAACCGGGGAGTTCGTCTTGGTAGTATTTGGTCTGCTCAGACCCCTGAACTCCCGAACAACTTCCTGGAAGCCTTCTTCCAGAGTTTTCATTCTTGCCAGCATTAGGCGGCCCATCATGCCTTCGGTCTCGTCGTTTCCTGTTCGTTTTGCTGCTCCCGTCGCCATGGCCATCTGGGTTGCGAAGCTAGAAGGTACCGCACCTGCCAGGTTCTCCCCCATACCAAGTTCCGACATGCCCATATCCAAACTCGAGCGTCGGTGACGCATGCGTGGCCGATTGCTGCCAGTCAAAGTTGAATCCAAATTCATCTTGCCAAAGTTAGGGACCGACTGGAAATTGTGACGGGATGGCATTATTGGGCGAGGCCGACTAGCAGTATTTGCGGCAGTATGGGTTGGTCGTTTAGGAGAACGTTGGCCGGCTGCCAGCGGTGTATGAGTACCACTTCCGGGTCGTCGCACAGTTGAAGGAGTTGGTCGTGACTTTGGTTGTGAGGAAGATGAGGAATTGTGTGCTGCTGGAACAGTTTAGCAAATGGCACTTGTCTAAGGGTCTTCTGACTTACATGCAAGTGGATTGAATAGAATGGTATTGGTAGACATGTTTCGGTCATGCATATTTCGACGTGAGCTACTCGTGGGCGGTGCCAGTGCCTCTGGAAAGCGCTGCCGAGAAGATGCCAACGACGACGAAAGATTTGATGCCGCAAAGCGGGCAGCAATTGGAGTTCTGAAATAACCGCCATTCTCTTTGTCAGAGTCGGCCGGATGACTCTGAGACAATCGACTGCGTTTGTCAAAAGTCATGCCTTCGTCATCATTCTCGTCATTGGTAACGAGCTCATCATCACCATCGGCATCAGACTGCCCAGCGATCTCGTCCGGTGGCATCTCCAAACCAGGCGATCGATCATGATTGTAAAATGCCCCAGAAGACATAAACTCAGCAGGATCACTGGCCACAGATCGGGTCCCAGATATCTCCCGACTCAATCCACGCCTTCGAAGCATGCTTCCATTTCTTGTTCGCTTGCGCATCTCAAGGCGTTCAACAATTGAACGATCTTGCTCCGGCGGCGAACTCGCGATGCCGTCATGAGTGTTCATCCAGTTCTGGACAACATTCTGAGCCTGCTGGCGGTCGAAGCTCTTACGCGTATTACGAAGAGTATCAGGCCTCGGCGCTAGTCTGAACACCTCATCCAGAGCCTTGTCTTTCTGGAAGCCAGCCACCGACTCCTGACGCATTCTTACCCCAGGACTAAACACGCTTGGGTCACGAAATGAGACCAACCTCTTGCGACCTCGGCCAGCGTTTTCCACGAGATCTGTCAGCTCAAAGACCGACCGCGCGAGGAAGATCTTCTCATATGCAAAGATACTGAAGAGTAGCGGGAAATGAGTGACCTTGATGGCCGTGCGATTGACCTTAATAAATGATCGGAAAGGCAATATGAATCTCAATGGCGTCAGAACCCAAGCAAGGATATTGCTCGGCGCGACATATGAGAACAAGGCATCGTTCTTGACCATCGAGATGGTGTTAACGGCGAAGACAAACTGATGCTCTTCGTTTGCATTGGAAACAATAGCCATAAAAGAATTTGTAAGCACTGTAATCAAGATGGTCACGACTAAAAAGTGACAGATGAACAAAAAGAGCGCCAAGAGGGCCTTTCCTAGGAAGTTATAAGTCTCCCAAGCTTCCCAGGCAGCAGGCGTGAAGCCCATCAAGATCTGAAAGATTTTATAGGCGACGCCAGCAGCGTCGTATTCGTTCTTGCCAAATGACAATGTAAATGCAACAAAGAAGCCACTGCATGCAATGAGAATGAGCACAAACACTGCAATCAAGTCCAGTGCCATGATGCGAAAGGCAATTAGCAATTGGGAAAAATAGCGGTAATGGTCCAGTACGCTGAAGAGCCGAGGGAAGAGGAGGATGGCATTGGTTGCAAGCACATCATAAGCCATGCTGTTCCAATCATGCCTACCGACGTCCACCAAAAATATGCCATATAGTCGCATGGAATAGAAGACGATCAACAAAAAGAGGATGCCGAGATCGAAAGCATTCCAGAAACTCATGATATAAAGCTGAAAGCCCTGCTCCGAGAAACCAACCAGTTCATCGAGCATATATCCAGCACTCCAAAACCAGAAGATGACCTCGAGAGTGGTAATCTCAATGGATCGTTCTATGAGTACCGCTAGGAAAAGACCCAGCAGGATTGCGAAGGACAAGGTGGAAAAGAATTGGCGATATCGAGGCACACGCAGTCTCGACAGCTTGAATAGGGAGGCATCCCGGGGGTCATACAGGGTGACGGTACGTCTGGTCATTATGGGTGCAGCATTCTGGATGGGTTGACTTTGCGAGGGCGCTTTATCTGGTGAGAAGTGGATAGTAGGAGTGCTGCCCGTGCCATACCCTAAGTTCTGCCCGGGCACCAAAAGATGGCGAGAGCTCTCGTCTGGTTTCTTATACATCTGCGGTTGTTGTATGGTCTGCCGAGGCTGCGAACGGTGAAGATTGTCGGCTGCGGAGTGAAAGACGATGGATCCTGCCCAAATCGCTTCTAATTGTTGCACCACCAAAGGATGGGCAATAAAATGCTTTGCCGAAGCTCGAATGGCTACCTCCAAGGTAGAAATACGCGCCGCAGCCGGGCGACCTTTCTCCCAGGCGGTTCGTGGAGTCGTTGTTCCAGACTCTGGCGTCAAGCCCTGCAGAGGAAAGAAGTCGTAGGATAGCGCATCGATCAGCTCGCGCGTGTTGTATTCTTTCAACAACTTGATCGCCAAAAGCTCGCACACCAGAGCCCTCGTTCGGCTATTACCTGCCATGCCGGCATTTCGCTCCCCCTCCTTTGTAAACTGCAGACAGTTCGCCATCAGGGCATAGAGCGTTGCCCGCGAGAAGTGCGAGGACCGTATCTGCTGCTGCATTGGTTTGATAAGAAATTGAGAGACCTGTGGGGACCTGAGCTGGTCCCAGCTCAAGGTGGTCTCGGTTCGGGGAAGAACAATCAATCGGATCGCATGCGTGAGGTTATATACTGGCAAGGCATCTGCGGCGAGGCTCGTTAGCATGTACCTAGAGACCAAGGGGAAGTGAAGGCGCCAAAATACCAAGATGGGCCGCCGAAAAGATGGGAAGCAAAGGTGTGTCCTCATCTCCATCCTCATCATCCTCGTCTCCCTCGTCATCATCTTCGTCCTCCTCCTCGTCCTCGTCATCATGGTGATCGTCTAGATCTTCGTCCTCGTCCGAGTTTTCGTCGTCGTTTTCCGTCTCGGTGAAGTCTGCCGTGGCATGACGAGGGAACGGCCTGCTCCGCTCGGCGGCGGGGGAGGAGGGATCGAGCATCGACGAAAAGGGCGAATGCTGCTCTACACGTCGGCGTCCTTTCTTGGGACGCAGCAACGACGACAGCATATTTTGGCGGCTGGGAACCAGGCTGCCCACGCAATTGTGCACGAATTGAAGGAAAAGATAGCGTTCTGAAGAGATGGTAGGGCGTCGTGGTCGAGGTTGAGAAGAGAAGACGGATCCAGAAGGGAATGGAAGGGCCAGGACCAGAAATTAGAATTAGATTGTTATGGGCGGGTTGGCGATGCGATGGAAAAATGCCCGATAAACACAGACACGGCTATAGCGCTACCCTCTGGCTCCTTCGGTGGCTCGTGGGGGTGCGGCCGTAGTTGGCTGGCTGCGCTCACCGCTCTGGCAAAGGGAGGGAGGGAGAGGGAGAGGGCGAGGGCGAAAGGGAGGCAGAGCGACGACAAGAGTAAGGGGAAGAGAAGGCCCAGCAGAACACAAATGCGAAAGCTGATGGCAAATGCAGCCTCCGACTCAAACCCAGACGCAACCCCGACATGCTACAGGGCGTGGTCGCTGCTTCGTGCTCCTCTCGTCCTCTTATCTCGCGCAGTGCTGCAGCGTGGAGCCAACATGGACCAGGGCCGAGCTGCGGGTTCGGTCGAGAAAGCAGCTGACGCCCACGATGCTCAACAGAATGCCATCATGACGCTGAAGGCAGCCCGCCCGCGCCCCAAAGCAGGCCGGCAGCCGATGTGATATGACACAATCGGCCTATGATATCGGGTGTCCGCGGTGGGTTGCAACCACCAAGACCCGGCCAGTAGTGCAGCTGTGAGTCGGCGTGCGATGCACTGCAGCAGCCTGCATCGCCCTCGCCCAGACTGGCGCCAATCACACCGCGGCGGTGCTGCACTCCAGATCATGATCGTGATCGTGGGATGCTGCGCGGCTTGGTTGGTCGGTCGCTTGGTGGCTCCGAGTTGCGCTGAGCAGAGGGAGGGCCATAGAGGGAGGGTCAGCAAGAGCGCAAGAGCGGCCCGGACTGAGACTGAGACTGTCTATCACGGCGATCTATCTGCAACGGCCGCCCCCCCCAACAGACCCTTTCTCCCATCGCACGTCCTCTGGCGTCCGGCCGGTGAGTGCAGTTCGGTGGTTGCAGTCGCACTCGCAGTCGCAGTAGTAGTTACTAGTGAGTGAGTGAGTGCAGCAACAGGGCAAGCGAGGCCCAATGCGACCCGCCCGTCCCATGCCATGTCCTTCCCTTCCACCCATAGCCCTCACCGCCTTCCCCTTCCTCCTCCCCTTCCCCTTCCCCACAAGGCTGAACAGAAAAAGCAACGAGCCCCAGGCACGCAAGGCTGACATTCCATGGCCCCGGCCAATTCTTGTTCCTGCGCCGTCGCGTCTCGTCTAGGAATCAAAAAAAAGTTTGGAGCCGTCAAATCTTTTTGTGCTTGATCCTGCAAATCATTGAGTTTGCGAGCATACCTCACCTCATATTTCTCTCTTTTGTTTCCTGCTCTCCGTCTCATAACACGCTGGCGAGCTAGAGTATATCCTCACTTGTCCCTCATTCTGCCTTGCAGACTGTTGCCGGGCAATTGTGTAACGGACTGACCTGCGTCGTCTTGTCTTTCGTCTCCTTCCCCTCCACCACGCAGACGCCGACGGCACGGCACTACCACTGCCACCATGTCTGCCCTTCCTTATCCACCCGTGTCAGCTCAGATCCTCAACTCGCCCGAGGATGATGGGCTCGTCAGCCTCGAGTTGCAGGATGGCTGCGTCTACCAGGGCTACAGCTTCGGTGCGAAGAAGAGCGTGGCCGGCGAATTGGTCTTTCAGACCGGCATGGTGGGGTACCCTGAGTCCATAACCGACCCTTCGTACCGCGGCCAGATTCTAGTCATCACATTCCCTCTAGTAGGCAACTATGGTGTGCCCTCGCGGGAGACCATGGATGACCTCCTGAAGGATCTGCCCGCACACTTCGAGGCCTCCCAAATACACATCGCCGGTCTCATTACGGCCTCGTACGCCGGCGAAGACTTTTCTCATTTCCTGGCCACTTCTTCTTTGGGCACCTGGCTGAAGGAGCAGGGTGTGCCCGCCATCTATGGCGTGGACACGCGAGCTCTGACCAAGAAGATCCGCAGTCAAGGTAGTATGCTAGGTAGAATGCTGGTGCAGAAGGATGCTGCCACCAATGGCCACGCCAATGGGGTCACCAACGGACATACTGCCCTGACGTCGTCCAAGGATTGGAGATCCGCGTTTGAAACGATCGATTGGGTTGATCCTAATGCGAAGAATCTCGTGGCAGATGGTGAGTCTTTGCTCGTTCTCAACCCAAGACTGTGGGTTGACATCGTCTCGTAGTTTCGATCCGGGAGCCAAAGCTGTACAAGCCCGATCCCTCGAATGCCCTCAAGCACCCATCTGGTAGACCCATACGTGTATTGTGCTTGGACGTGGGATTGAAATATAATCAATTGAGATGTTTGGTGAAGCGTGGGGTCGAGGTTATGGTCTGCCCCTGGGACTATGACTTCCCCGCACTGGCCGGGAAGGACTACGACGGTCTCTTCATCTCGAACGGTCCGGGTGATCCTGCAATGATGTCCAAGACGGTCCAACACATCCGATCCGCGCTGGAGGAGAACCGAACCCCAATTTTCGGTATCTGCTTGGGACACCAACTTTTGGCCCGCGCTGCTGGTGCCACGACAAAGAAGATGAAGTTTGGAAATCGTGGACACAACATTCCCTGCACAAACATGCTGACTGGAAAATGCCACATCACATCGCAAAACCACGGTTTCGAGGTTGACACCGAGAGCCTTCCAGCCGACTGGATGGAGCTCTTTGTTAACGCAAACGACGGCACCAATGAGGGTATCCGACACATGAGCCGGCCGTACTTCAGTGTTCAGTTCCATCCCGAGAGTACACCCGGCCCACGTGATACCGAATACCTGTTCGATGTCTTCATCGGCACCATCATGAAGACATTAGATGACAAGAAACTCCTCGAGGCCCCGGTCGAGTTCCCTGGCGGCGATGCTGCGGAGAACGAGAAGCTCCACCCTAAGGTTAACGTCAAGAAAGTCCTGGTTCTTGGCAGTGGCGGTCTCAGTATCGGACAAGCTGGAGAGTTCGACTACTCTGGAAGTCAAGCCATCAAGGCATTGAAGGAGGAGGGTATCTACACGGTTCTCATCAACCCAAACATTGCCACTATTCAAACTAGCAAGGGATTGGCCGACAAGGTTTACTTTCTGCCTGTCACGGCCGATTTCGTGCGAAAGGTCATCGTCCATGAGAAGCCCGATGCCATCTACGTCACCTTTGGAGGTCAAACAGCTTTACAGGTTGGTATTCAGCTCAAGGATGAGTTTGAAGAGCTTGGCGTCAAAGTTCTGGGAACTCCAATTGATACCATCATCACCACCGAAGACAGAGAGCTTTTCGCCCGCAGCATGGACTCCATTGGAGAGAAATGTGCTAAGTCTGCTTCCGCATGCAATGTTGAAGAGGCAGTCAGAGTGGTTAAGGACATTGGATTCCCAGTCATTGTCCGAGCTGCATACGCTCTCGGTGGATTGGGCAGTGGATTTGCCGATAACGAGGAAGAGCTTGTCGCTCTTTGCAATAAGGCATTTGCTGCCAGTCCCCAGGTCCTGATTGAGCGAAGTATGAAAGGATGGAAAGAAATCGAATACGAAGTCGTCAGAGATTGCCGGGATAATTGTATCACGGTTTGCAACATGGAGAATTTTGACCCTCTCGGAATTCACACCGGAGACTCCATCGTTGTAGCGCCATCCCAAACGCTGTCTGATGAAGACTACAACATGCTACGTACGACTGCCGTCAATGTCATTCGTCATCTCGGTGTCGTTGGAGAATGCAATATACAATATGCTCTTAACCCTGACTCAAGAGAGTACTGCATCATTGAAGTCAACGCTAGATTGTCCAGATCATCTGCCTTGGCATCAAAGGCCACTGGATATCCATTGGCATTTGTGGCTGCCAAGCTTGGTCTTGGTATCCCCCTGAACAAGATTTCCAACTCGGTTACCAAGGTTACCTGCGCATGCTTTGAGCCATCTCTTGATTACGTTGTTGTCAAGATGCCACGCTGGGACTTGAAGAAGTTTACTCGTGTCTCCACTCAACTTGGCTCCTCTATGAAGAGTGTCGGTGAAGTCATGAGCATCGGTCGCACATTTGAGGAGGCGATCCAGAAAGCCATTCGGGCCATTGACTTCCATAATCTTGGTTTCAATGAGACCAAGGCGCTCATGTCCATTGATGATGAGCTCCAGACGCCCTCTGATCAGCGTCTCTTTGCCATTGCCAACGCTATGCACAATGGATACTCGGCCAACAAGATCTGGGAGATGACCAAGATTGATAAATGGTTTTTGAACAAGCTGAAGGGTCTCAGTGATTTCGGCAAGATGATGACTCAGTTCGATACCAGCAACATCCCGTTGAACCTCCTCCGACAAGCCAAGCAGCTTGGATTCTGCGATTTGCAGTTGGCCCAATTCTGGGGCTCGAATGCTGGTGCCGTTCGAAAGTTGAGAATCGAGGCTGGCATTGTTCCAGTTGTCAAACAGATTGATACGGTCGCGGCTGAGTTCCCCGCCTTTACAAATTATCTCTACCTGACCTACAATGGATCAGAGAGTGACATTTCTTTTGACGACAAGGGAGTTATGGTTCTTGGATCCGGTGTCTACCGTATTGGTTCCTCTGTTGAATTCGATTGGTGTTCCGTCAGAGCCATCCGAACTTTACGCGAGTCCGGATTCAAGACGGTCATGGTAAATTACAACCCCGAAACCGTGAGCACCGACTATGACGAGGCCGACAGACTCTACTTTGAGAACATCAACCTCGAGTCCATCCTGGACATCTACCAACTTGAGTCATCCAGTGGTGTTATGATTGCCATGGGTGGACAGACTCCAAACAATATTGCTCTTCAGCTGCATCAAGCTCAAGGAGTCAACATCAAGGTTCTGGGAACCTCTCCTGAGATGATCGATACTGCAGAGAACCGATACAAATTCTCTCGTATGCTTGACGGTATCGGTGTCGATCAGCCAACCTGGAAGGAGTTGACGAGCTTTGAGGAGGCCAAGGAGTTCTGCAACAAGGTTTCATACCCTGTGCTCGTCCGTCCCTCGTATGTGCTGTCAGGTGCCGCTATGAACACAGTCTATTCGCAAGCCGATCTTGAGTCATATTTACAGCAAGCCGCGGAAGTATCCAGAGAACATCCAGTCGTTATCACCAAATATATTGAGAACGCCAAGGAGATTGAGATGGATGCTGTTGCTAAGGGCGGAAAGATGGTTGGCCACTTCATCTCAGAGCACGTCGAGAATGCTGGTGTTCACTCCGGTGATGCTACCCTGATCCTGCCTCCACAAGATCTCGAGCGCACCACTATCAAGCGAATTGAAGAAGCTACCCGTAAGATCGGTGAAGCGCTGAACATTACTGGACCCTACAATATTCAATTTATTGCCAAGGACAATGACATCAAGGTGATTGAGTGTAATGTGCGAGCTTCTCGTTCGTTCCCATTTGTCTCCAAGGTCATGGGCGTGGATTTGATTGAGATGGCTACCAAAGCCATCATGGGTGTCCCTTTCATGGAGTATCCTCCTACGCAGCTTCCAGAGAACTGTGTCGGTGTCAAGGTTCCTCAGTTCAGTTTCTCTCGTCTATCTGGTGCTGATCCGGTTCTTGGTGTCGAGATGGCCTCCACTGGTGAGGTTGCTTGCTTCGGTGTCGACAAATACGAGGCATACATTAAAGCGCTCATTGCCACTGGCTTCAAGCTTCCTAACCGCAATATCCTTTTGTCGATCGGTTCCTACAAGGACAAGAAAGAAATGCTACCTTCCGTTGTCAAACTCCAGCAACTCGGCTACAAGCTCTTTGCCACTGCAGGAACTGCCGATTTCCTTCAGGAGCATGACGTTCCTGTTCAATATCTCGAGATCCTGGGCTCGGAGGATGACGAGCAGAAGTCTGAATTCTCCCTTACACAGCATTTGGCCAACAATATGATTGATTTGTACATCAACTTGCCCTCAAGCAATCGCTACAGACGACCAGCCAACTATATGAGTAAGGGCTACCAAACTAGACGAATGGCTGTCGACTACCAAACACCCCTGGTTACCAATGTCAAGAACGCCAAGATTCTTATCGAGGCCATTGCCAGGCATTTCGATCTGGAAGTTCGCTCTATTGATGCTCAGACCAGTCACCGCACTGTTGTCCTCCCAGGGTTGATCAATGTGGCTGCCTTCGTTCCTGGCATTGCTACTCCTGGAAGCCATGACCTCCAGACTGTCACTAAGGCCTCCATTGCTGCTGGTTTTACCATGATCAGGATTATGCCTCTTGGCCTTGATGGATCTGTCACTGATGCGCGAGCTCTGAAGGCTGCTCAGTTGAACAGCAAGCGTGGTGCAGGTTGTGACTACAACTTCTCCGTTGCTGCCACCTATTCCAATGCCGACCAGATCAGCCTTGTCACTGGCGAAGTCGGATCACTGTTCATTCCCTTCAATCACCTTGCCGATAACATCAAGAAGGTGGCCACTGTTACTGCCCATTTTGAGGCTTGGCCAGACTTCAAGCCTATCGTCACCGATGCCAAGATGACTGATCTTGCTTCTGTTCTGTTGTTGGCTAGCCTCCACAACCGAAAGATTCATGTCACCAGCGTCACTACAAAGGATGACATCAAACTCATTGCACTCTCGAAGGCTAAGGGCTTGAAGGTTACCTGCGATGTATCTGTGTATGCCTTGTTCCTCTCCCAGGACGACTTCCCTCAGGCGACCTTCCTCCCAACAATCAAGGACCAAAAGGCTCTCTGGGAGCATATGAGCGACATTGATGTCTTCTCCGTTGGCAGTCTACCATACCAACTCGCCCAAGCTGCGGGGCAGAAGCCCGATGCTGCAGTTGGTATCGCCGACACTCTTCCACTGCTGTTCACTGCTGTTGCAGATGGTCGACTTACGGTTGATGATATTAAGATCCGCCTCCACGACAATCCAAAAGAAATCTTCGAACTTCATGAGCAGCTCGGTGCCTCTGTCGAAGTGGTGGCTGATCGACCTTACACCAGAGCTATCACTCCAGTTTGGTCGCCATTCCACGGCAAGACTATGCGTGGCGCTGTCCAGCGGGTTGTGTTCCAGGACAAGACCGCCTGTTTGGATGGCGAGCTGGCTACTGACGTGATCGATGGCAAGGATATGTCCTCCCATCTCCTTGTTCCAGCATCTCCAGTGGTCAAGGGGGTTCAAGGTTCCCCAGCACCAAGCACCCAGGGAAGCAGCATCGCAGGTCGCCGCCAATCAATGCTTAATGCCCCAGCCATGCGACCGGCAAACCGATCCAGATTCTTGGATGGGGCTTCTGCAGCCCCTCAATCACCACCAAGATCTAGTGGCTCCGCAATCGCCGAGGATTTTGGACCATCCCTCCGTTCTCAACCCACTATCACACCATCTTTGCAAAGCTTGCTTGGTTCGTCCCCATTCAAGAACCAGCACGTCCTCTCTGTCAACCAATTCACTCGTCAAGACCTGCATCTGCTCTTCACGGTTGCACAAGAGATGCGTCTTGGTGTCCAACGTGAGGGTGTTCTGTCAATCCTGAAGGGCCGTCTCCTCTGCACAATGTTCTACGAGCCATCGACCAGAACCTCGGCCTCTTTCGATGCTGCTATGCAACGCCTTGGTGGTCGCACCGTTGCTATCGCTACCTCCCACTCCAGCACCGTCAAAGGTGAGAGTCTTGCAGACAGCATCCGTACCCTTGGATGCTATGGTGATGCCATTGTCCTTCGCCACCCCGAAGAGAGCAGTGCAGCAACTGCAGCCAAGTTCTCACCAGTTCCAATCATCAACGGTGGCAATGGCAGCAAGGAGCACCCAACCCAGGCATTCTTGGATCTCTTCACCATCCGTGAAGAATTGGGCACTGTCGGAGGCCTCACCATCACTTTCACTGGTGATCTCAAGTATGGCCGTACTGTGCACTCACTTGTCAAGCTGCTCCAGTACTACGATGTGCAGATCCAGCTCGTCAGCCCCAAGGCTCTCGCCCTTCCCGCTGAGATCCGCGACCTCATCAAGTCCAAGCCCGGCCAACTCTTGGTTGAGTCCACCGAGCTTACCCCTGAGATCGTTGCCCGCAGTGATGTGCTCTACTGCACGCGTGTGCAAAAGGAGCGATTTGCCGATCTGGCAGAGTATGAGAGCCTGAAGGATAGCTTCGTCATTAACAACCGAACTCTCCGCAATGCAAAGAGCCAGATGGTTGTGATGCATCCATTGCCAAGAAATAATGAGATTGGTGAGGAGGTCGACTTTGACCAGAGAGCTGCATACTTCAGACAGGTACGTGCTCCCCTCTTGCATATATATCGTCATCAAAAATACTAATGGCTCTACAGATGAGATACGGCTTGTACTGCCGCATGGCATTGCTTGCATTGGTTCTGGCACCATAGTTGTAAAGATTTGATGGACATTCTAGGCTTGGCGGCGTTGTTTTAAATTTCATATAAAAAATGCAGGAGGAAAAGTTTTGGGATTTGCGCACTATCTAAAGATATGTTTATATAACGGGCATTTATTATCTTTAGAGGATTTTGGTCATCTTGGCATTGATTGCTTTGTCATCGGAGTTAGGCATAGAGTTAACGTGTTACGCTTATACCCGCATACCTACGTGTATGTATATTTATGTTATTCCATCTCTCGTTCGTTGCGTGTCACGTGTTTGTGTTTCCATCGTCGTCGTCGTCGTCCTCGTCCTGTTTAACCGACGGACTAACCTCGCAGCCAAGCGGCGGGAGCTAACTTAGGGATTCACAAGGCCTCCAGCTACGAAACGCTCAACTTCTCGGAATTGAAGTATATCGATCTATCGATCGCAGAGGACACCACAGTTCATCATGATTTACAGATCGGCATGGCGACGGTCACTGGATAAAGGCAGTTCGCTATGTAGCTCCCAACGACTTGCACCAGATCTAAACGACTACCAGGTCAGCTAGCGACCTAGTCAGCCCATTTGGCAATCCGATAGAATAGCACAAGATCTCCGCTCCAACCGATTCGATTAGGAAGTAGAGAAGATACATCGCCTTTGTACTTCTTGCTTGCCTGCTATCCTTTCTGCCCTTCATCTTGCCATTCATTCTTTAAACGACCTGCTCCAGCTTCCGGCTTCAATAATCCCTCGCCCCATCCATCCACCATTCCAATCCACCATGACACCTCAGGACAGGCCAGCCAGGAGCGTCAGTTGCTCCCAGGTCACGTCAGGCGAGGGCAGCTTGGATCTAAGTGACGCCCAGATACTTCGACCTCGCTATCCTTTCGACGCGAAGGAAGCACCTATGCTTGCGGGCTTTGAGAAGGAGTTCATCGCCGCGATAGCGCACATTACGGCCTTTCTCCAAGATGCGGCGATTCATGATGATCTCGTTTCCAGCGTGGATGCAGGAACCGCGACTATCGACGAGCCTGAGACGGAGGTTGTAGTCTCCGCAATTGGGGACTTTGAACCAGACCCTCAACCCGTTCATGCGGGAATAATCGTTGCAGCAACAAAGACCCCCATCAGCTCTTGTGACGCTTTGTCGGATGGCAGCTCTGCATGCGAGAGCGGGTCGCAGTCGGAGTCGGAGAGCGAGAAGGAAAGCACCGCGTCGCATCCATCATGTATTTCCTCAACCTCGGCGTCCAGCTCCTGGAGCGTGGTCGCACGCGCTGCGCATGAAATTGCGGAAGAAGAAGCTGCTGCTGCTAAAGCGCGGGTCGACGTACCTAGTCGAAGTGTAACGCCGAGAAAGGCAATCAAGAAGGAAGGCGACGAGTTACCGAACTTGGATGTGATCTATGGCCCGTTTCCCAACGACGAGCTGGAGAGGCCAAGACGGTTTGTCAAGTGGAGAGATATCCCACCGGTTCCTGGACCGGAATGTATTACGTGCCCTAATCCCTGGGATGTCCTCAGTCGGAATGACCAAGACGAGGTCGAGGAAATGAATGGGGAAAACAATCCAAATGAAGCAGAAGCATGGCGTTGCGGGTCCTCCCAATGATTAAACCTAAAAGACTTCTTCTGGAAATGCCACGCCATTGAAGTTGCTTCATTCATTGAAGGGGCCATACAGTGTGAAACTGACTATATTTTTGTGCTTCTGACTTGGGGTGCTCATGTGCTTGATTCATTCGCCATTTGTATGTCAGCTGGATTAGCAGGTTTGATTCTGGGACTCTCAAGCAAAGACGAGAACAAGCTTAATTGCTGCTAGAATCAATGCTTTGGCAGCTCTCTCTTAATTCTTGTATATAGCAGACTTTACTTTTAAGGTGATAAGATGCCGATTTCTCATGCCCCTTATCAATTCCTCGCGGCATTTCCCTTTTCATGCGCCATAGTATACAACAATGGATAGCGAAGATATTCTTTGACTCCTGCGCTCATGCTCTAGTTCTATTATTTTTTTATGACCAGGAAATGCTGTGGAATGTTAGCAGACGTAGCATGGTTGCGCAAGAAGAGCTTACTATAACATGATTCCGGCTCCCGCAGCCATGGCCGCAAATTGCATGGCTGTCTTTCTCAACTCCACCCCACGGTTTTTCCCAGTTTCCAAGAGCTCTGGAATCACAGCCACCGTGCCAACATACAAGAAGGTGCCGGCGGTAAAGGGTAACAGCATGTCGCCCCATGACAAGCTGGTGCCCATCAATCCCTCGGTACGTCCCAGCGAGCCGTCGTTACTGCTCCCACCATATTCCTGAACCGCAATACCAATGAGCGTGCCCAAAAGAGCACCCAGCGCGGTGACAAACTGCGCACCCATTGCCTGTCGCTTAGAGAATCCCGATTGGATAAGGAGCGCAAAGTCACCCACCTCGTGGGGGATTTCGTGAAAGAATACAGCAACGGTGGTGGTAGCTCCAATGGTTGGAGACGCGTAGAAAGAGGAGGACATTGCGAGACCGTCGGTAATATTGTGAGTGAAATCGGCACTATTCTGTCAGCGGCAACCTGGCTCTCGGCGAAGCCAAACACTCACATCAAGTTAAGATAACCCGCGAGCTTTACGCTGGCATTCATCTCCTTTTCCTCGTTAGCGATCGGTTGTGCAGCCTTGCCAACGTCCTTCTTGCGCGAAGTGGCTGTGTTGGCTGCGGTATCAACTCCAGATGCAACCGCTGTGGAGCTCTCGATCTTGACCACTTCTGCCTCATGAGAATGGCCATGGGAGTGATCATGCCCTTCGCCACCGGTCGCGATGCGCAAGCCTTTATCCATAGCTACGAAAGTCACGAAGCCCACCATGATGGCTACGCCCAGTAAGAGATTCCGGTTGGGCTCCACTAGCACAAAGCGGACATGTTCGGGGGAGTCCTCGCCCAGGAAGATCTCTGGGAGCAGATGGAACAACGTATCGCCCAGCAACCCGCCCACTGCAAAGGCAACCATGACCGACAGCGAGGAGGGATCAATGTTCGGTGGGCAGAGCGCGAGGAGGAAATTAGGCGGGCCCGAGATGTATAGGGTCGCCAGAATGGCATTGACCGCTGGGGAGCCCGGAAACAAGACGGCGAAGACTCGAGAAGTGAGGGAGGAGGTCTGCGGGCTGGTTGCAAGCTTGTGGGCGTTAAGGTCTTGCACGAGGGGGCATTCCTGGAGCTGTCAGCGGGAGAAGAGACAGGGTTTTTGGCGGGGTTACTTACCTGAAGCTGGGATTCAATCTCGGGGATGCTCATGGCGGCAATGGAAGCGGCATGCTTCTCGGCATAGACATATGCGACGGCACAGAGCAGCAGCACGGCTACACGACGTGGGTGGAAGAAGGCCATCATGGATTGTGTTGTTGTGTGGTCAATGTAGCTGAAGGAAGCGAAGGGGAAGCCAAATATGTCGGAGCTCCTGCAAATGCACCGATGGCGGAGACTGACTTATATAAGCTTGTCCGTAGCGCCCTGGCCGACTGCAGGGGTCGATCCAGCACGTATCGGTCCCTACCACCTAGCATCGCCAGCGCTTGAGGGCATTCAGAGCCGGTAGTCGCATACTCGCATCGATCCTCGTGCTCGTCTTTCTGCCGTGTCCCTGGGTGGAGAGAAGCAAACAGCTGGGCTCGGGCGCCAAGCCTACCCCAGATGGCTGCCAACATGACATCAGAATCCATGTCAGCTGATTCCAGACAAGATTCGAACCCCAGGACTGAGCATCTTGTGATGTGAATCAGCCCATTGCGGATAAGACGGTTGAGATCTGATCCTTTCGCTGTGGCTTTGATCTTGGTCCGTATGAGAGGAGTCGACTGTGACATCTTGCGGGCCTGATCAACTTGGGTAGTGCTCAGGATTTGTTTCTTATTATAGACGATGGCCCAAATATCCGAGCATCAGGATCGTGAAATACTGCATAGCTAAGTCGACAATTGCCATAGCTAAGACGGCCACTGAGAATCACAATCCTCACGAGCCGGGCCGAGGACCTCATGAGATGCAGCTAGCTACCCATCCCCATCGTACAATATCCTTGACCGCCCGATGGATGAGGCCGAACTCCACGTATGAGGCTGGCTTGCCGCTTGGAGATCTTTCGACCGGCAGAACATCCCCGGTGAGCATCAAGCGTCTGGTGTCTCCAGGGATGCATCCAAATTGGAGGGTCTTGCGTACAGAGGCCACCAGCACCAGCACCAGCACCAGCCCACCTTTGTGCCAGCCCAGTTCCTGCGCTCTCTTCCCTTCTGCCGCTGCAGCATAACCTGGCGGGCGATGGGGTGATGCCGTGGCCAGGCTAGCCTGGAAAGCCCTAGCGTCGTCCTCAGCAGGCGACATCAGTTGCATACCTCAAGGATATATAGTCCTATCCCGCACGTATGCCATCCGACCTCGACAACAGCAAATGCCAACCGCACCCACCGCGGACGTTGCAAAGGCGCAATCCCCAACCAGAACTGGCGTTGTCTCGTCCCCCAACTAGGATGCTCAAGATAAGTAGGAACGCAGCACTCCACCGCGTCTACGGAAGCCCGCAGTCGAAAGGTAAGAGCAGCAGCAGCAGCAGCAGTGACACAACACCACCAACCACCAACACGAGCATGGCCCAAAGCATGGACTCCCTCTCGCTCAGCCCGGCACCCGACAACTCCACGGCGCACATCTTCCCGTTCCTCGCTCTCCCCGCTGAGATCCGGAACAAGATCTATGCCTTTGCGTGGGTCGGCGCACGTGACAAAGACAGCACATACAACCTCCCCGATGTCGTCGTGACATCGCAAGGGATGCGATGGACCAACATCCCGACGGGCTTCGCCCTGTTCCGGGCGAGCAAACAAGTGCGCAGCGAGAGCCTTGCCGCCGTCAGTAGCGAGTGTTTTGCGGAGGTCAAGCTCTTCCCAGATCCGTACGAGATGATCGCCCAGGCGGCGCGCCCGCGGGTCATCACGCATCTGCAGTCGCCATTTTTCGGCGCCCTGAGTCAAGAGTCCCGATGCTTGAGCCTGGATATCAGCAGCCAGCGCTGGAAGCACTGGGCGTGTGATGCGCTGGTGAGCGCGGTGGTACGCGCATTGGAGGGCAACTTGCGGAAACTGCAGGAGGTGACCATCAAGCTGGATGCCAGCAATTGCGATCCGCTCGAGATGGCCGGCGTGAAGGATGTGTTTCGGCTGGCGCGGAAGAAGGGCGTGGTCCTCACGTTTGAGATGTTCTTCAAGCCGGAGGAGTTGTTCGAATCGAGGAGCACGTGGGAGAGGATTATCTGGATCGGGGCGGAAGCGTGTGGTGTCCCCAATGCCGAGGTACCTTCATCTCCCTTGGTCATTTGTATCCCGTACGTAGATGATGCTAATTTCATGCCCAGATCTGGATCGAGTGGACGAGGACGCCGGACGAGCCCCATCTTGAACGGGGCTGTATCTGTGGCAACTGTTATAGACGAGGTTAAATGTGGAAGGCCATTTTCTCTCGCTTTCTTCTTCTCACCGCCATCATCTATCCCATGATCGCTCGCTCCCTACCTAGGTCATTTCAGAACATGTATACGGCGGAAGATCGGTATGTTCACTTTGCTTTCTTACATCGCGTTGTCGATATGCCTCCATCGCTTTTATTTGATGATTACGTGCCGATACCCCGCACCGAGTATTTATGTTTTAATACTTGACACAGAGCGTCCCACTCCTGCCGAAGCAGTACAGGCACGAAACAAGTTAATCAAGCTATGCTATTGAAGTCATTTTAAAACACATTCCCCTTTTCCGTTTCATTTGGTTGGCAGGAGTTATAGCGGACACAGCTCGCTTGGGAATAAAGTCTTCTTAATAGCGAGTGTATTATTGCTTCCTTGTTTATCATTGACTCATTCCAACATCTTTTAATGCGTACGTTCCACTCCTGCTATGACTCCTGCTATATTTACCACACCCGTGCCAAGTCCCGTAGCTGAACAAGGCCGGCTATCCAAAATAAGTCTCCCAAGATCAGACGGGTGCCGTAGCCCGTATTCCGCCACCAACTCTCCCTCCCTTGCCGTGATCTAATCCCTAATCTCGACTCCCGCGGATCTAACCCTCGTAACATCCATCGCCTTCTCCTTTTCACTTCCAACCACACCGGAGCCCAGGCTCTCGACGTCCTCCACACTTCCCTCCGCACCCTGCTTGGGCTTTCTCATGGGCCAGTGGCCATTCACCTCCTTGTAGCGCATGGCAAAGAAGCCAAGCATGATGCAGATCCAGTACAGGTTATAGGAAATCACGGAGCCATAAGTGGCGCTGTTTTGCCAGCCGAGGATGGCGTTGAAGATACCCCAACCGCCACCACCGTTGAGCTCTGGGTTGGCGAACTAGGTGGCTGTTAATTCTCGGTTCCGGCATGGGAAAGGGGAAAGGGGAAAGGGAAGACTCACGTTGACGTGCCACACACTCTGGTCGATATCATAGGAACCTGCACCGGATCCGACTTCCGAAGTATCGCTGCCGACTGCCTTGGTCCAGGCTGCGTTTTGAAAGTACCAGACACCACGGGAGAAGAGACCGGCCGAGACCAGGTACAAAACACAGGTGGAGATGACGAGGAAGTATTGCAGCTTGGTGGATGCACCTCCCCTAGATCGACGTCAGTAAAAAGGTCCAAGAGCTAGAGGTACGGGACCGGAAAGACACAAGACGAGACGTACCGGTACAACAAATAGCCGACGAAGCCTCCGGCGATCAAGCCGATGACAACGGGGATCGGCACACTACTGGCGGGCGAGCTGAAGGTGACACCGGCAATGAAGACGATGGCCTCCAGACCCTCACGTAGCACGGTGATGAAGGGCAAGACAAACATGACATATTTCTCGGCCCAGCGCTTCCAGCGTGCCTTGGCGCCCTCGCCGACCAGGTCGGCCTTGGGGGTGGACATGGCCTTTTCGAGCTTGGCCGCCCACTTCTCCTTCATCTTGCTCACACGCAGCAGGGCGGCGCCGAGGACGGCAATGATGATGGATGCAAAGATGGCGAACGATCCCTCCCAGTAATCCTCAGTGCCGGAGTAGTCGTCGACGCCGATGGTGTAGAAGGCACCGATCATGCCGGCGCCGATGACGAGACAGATGAAGAGGCCGAGACCCACGCCATACCAGACCTGCAGGCAGAGCCGGCGGTAGACTTTCGGATCGGTGACCTGGGCGCTGAGGTTGGGGGTGCCATCGGCATTCTCGCCGGGCGCGGTGTTGAGGGTCTGCTTGAGGAAGGCAAAGAGGACGGAGACAATGACGACGACTTCGAGCGACTCACGGAAGACGACGAAGAAGACTGGCGACGAAGGATGTTAGTCAGGAAAGAGGAAACGGAGGTCTGGGTGAGGGGGGGTTGGTGGTGGTGTGGTGGTTCGGACGCGCCAGTGAGTAGTAAGCAAGTGAGATGGAGACCTACCCGGCACAGCAAAAAGATCGACCGTCATGATGGAGGAGCAAGTCGCGGCAACAGCGACTTTGGGGCGACAGGAGCGAAGAGATCAGCTTCAATCAGATTAAGGCAAAGGGAGAGAGAGGGAAGCAGAGGGGGTCGAGGACGAGCGCGGGACATGTTATATAGAAGGTGTGCGCTCCGCAGGCACCCTGCAACCCGGGCCTGCACCGCAGAGGAGCAGAAAGGAAAGCCAGAGCGAAACATCGGACCACCCACCCATCTTTCGCAGTGTAGCTCTACTAGGGAGGCAGAAAAAAGCGCAGCGAAGGAAAAAACGCCGCCCGCTGGAATCAGATTAGATCCGCAGACGAAGCGCCATCTGATTAGACAACCGACCCCCGGGCGGCCCCACCGGCTGGCGTGTCCACCGGCCCTAGTTGGCTGGAGATATGGGGCGGGTGTGAGCAAACGACACACCACGCAGCCAAGGCGGGCGTTCGTGATTCGCCCAGCCCGAGCGTGGCCTTGGACAAAGCTTGTGCAAAGCTTGTCTGCGGATCACGGCGGCCAATGGCCAGAAGTCGCGGCGGCCCACCCCAACCCACTCTGCTCGCGCGCTTGGCTGCTCAGGGCCGGTTTTGGGTGTACTTTTCGAAAGTTTGCAATATACCGTACAGTGCCGTCCCCTACAGGCCGTACTGCAATCTATGTTGCAGCACTCCACAATACCTTATTTCCCCAATCACCAGGCCCCGGTGACATGCTGCAATCTGATAACCCACCGCCCTTCCATTGGGACGCGACCGGACACACCTTTTTCGGCACGTGCGCTTACTTGGCACCTCCCAGTCCACCGCAACAGCTGGTCATTATGGCGCAAATCAGGCAAAGGCCCCTCAACTCTCACCCGCCAAACCAAGTCACGCTGACCGAAGTCGCACGGCACCACCGTGTCATGGCCTGTTCCGGTCCCGCTCCGTTCCATTCCGTCGTGCTCTACTGGACATGCTTACTGTACATCTATCCACCGCTCCAATGCTCCCAGGCTTGCTGCCGACTCCCACACATCAGCCTCATCATCCAAATCCTCGAATCCCTCGAATCCCGCTCCCCTTCTTCGACGAGGACCCATCCTCTTTCTTCTTGTCCACCTTCTTGGGCTGCTTTCCGATATTCTGCACTCCTCCTGTGACTGGGCATTAGCATCATTACAAGCCCCGGAATCGCCGTCAGAACATACCTCGCCCAAATACCCGCACGTCACTCTGGGGTTTGATCTTGGGCTTACCATCCTCTCCCACGTCGCCCTCGACCGCAAAGTTGCTCTTGATCGACTTCGGACTGAAGGGCTGGAAGTGGCTGCTGGTCAAACTACGTGAATCCGAGGATCCCGACGCTGCCGTTTCCCCGGTGTGTCGTACTGGGCGCACCGGAAAGTGTGAGCCAGATGCGAAGCTCGACTCGTAGTCCGCCGTCCCCGAGACCGTATGCTGTCTTGATCGGCTGAATCCCGACGGCGACGAAGTCCGGGAGAAGGGGCCCAGATCGGTTCGTGCGCGTGATATCCCGCCCGACAATAGAGGCTCGTCGTGATAGCTGGAGTCCATGATTTCAAGATAGGAAGATTGCAGTGCTGTATAGCGATCGAGCAGGTGGTCGTGTGCCTTCTGAAGCTCGGCAATGCGGGAGCGAGACGCTGCCAGTCCCTCGTCCAGGAAGAGCTGCATTTTGCTGGCGTGTTGCCCACGCCCAGCCTCGGCCTCGTTGTTGACGCGTGACTTCGACGCCAGGAGCTCCTCCTCAAAGGCCTTCTTTGCCTTGGCTAGTTCTTCGTCCCGAGACGCAAGCTTCATCTTCAATAGCTCCACCTCGTTTTGAACAGCCTCGGCGCTCTCCTTCTCGCGCCGTGTTTGACTCTCATTAGCCTCATACTGTCTCACTGACAGGTTGAGCTTGTCCACCTCTGCACGCAAGCGCTGCAGCTCATCCATGTTAGATTCAATAGACTGCAACTTCTGCTGCGAGCCCAATTCTCTCGACTCGCTCTTCACGATCAACTGCTTCATATTGAATAGCGCAGTGTGAGCAAAGGTAAGATCACGTTTCAATTGATCCCCCTCGCTTGTCCAAGCCTTCTTCTCGTCCTTGAGCGCTCGAAGCTTAGCCGAAAGATCTGCTTCCCATTTGCGGGAGTGCGATTTGCTCTTCTCGGTCTCTCGTTTCATCTGCAAATTGCTCCTTTTGGCCTCGTCAAGCTTGCTCTTGAGTGCTCGGTTGGAATTGATCAGATTTTGCGTTTCGGCCTCAACTCGGGCTTCCCGAATTTGCTGTCGTCGTAGTTGTCCAATGTGTGACAGGTGTTGCTGTTTTAAAAATCTCTCGAAGCTTAGATCATTCTTCAGCAGCGTGAGTTCGCGATGCAAGTATGCAATAACCATCTGCGCTTCTGTTGCGGCCCCATTGCTACTCTCGGCCGAGGCTGAATTCAATGGCTGAGGGCAAGAATCAGTGTGGTTAGAGTCATCATTGTTGGTACTCGATGCCAAAGATTGTGCACTTTCGCTCGCTAATGTTTGCTGAACTTCACCACGGAGTGTCTTTTGAGAATCCAGAATCGAATGAATATTAATCTGCGACGGGGACGGAGTGCCTCGAAGCGGTGCGAGAGTGGGACTATCTATGGCTTCCTCGTCCTTTTGCGCTTTAGCTCTCAAAGAGGGCGAGTCCGGAATTGATGGCAACGAGAAACTGGTCTGTGAAGGTCGACGGTACATCCCGGCAAATCCCCTTGCTCCATTGGGTAGCAGGACAGCTGTGGAAGTGGTGTTCCGCCAACTAGTCTGTCGCGATGGAAAGGGCATCATGTGTTCGCCATCAGGTAACGGCTGTTCGGGCACGTCTTCGTTTGAGCGCACCTTGGTGAGTTGCTCACCATTCCTGGCCCTTGATGGCGGGTCAGGAGCCGAGCCATCACCTGGACTAAACAAAGCCATACATTCAGCAACGACATCAGCTGATTGACTTTTCATCCACCGATTTGTGTCTGTGAGCTCCGACTCAATGGTCATAGTGAAAAAGTTAGAGTGCAACAGATGCAGCTGCCTGAAGGGTTCTGAGCGTTGTCGGATCTCGGTAGGTTCAACATCCAACTCATCCGCCCATGGGAAGTTTGCATGTCGAAGATATCTCTGCGGTTTCCGAATGTAACTCATGAAATTGAGTGGATAAAGCCCATAGAGGAAGGTGAAATAATGCAATAGTTCTGGCACCGCTTCGTCCTCGGATTCCAAAAGATAGGGTAGCTTTTCCCACTCGGTATCACTCTTCTTCTCTGGGGCTGGCTGTTCAGTACTGTCCTCGGTATCATCGTCGGTCTTTTCCGTCTTTTCCTCCTTGGGCGCCAGGACTTCAGCACCAGTGCGTCGGTACCTGTCCCAGAATAGCATTCGGCTATAAATATTAAATAATGATGGAAGGTGTTTTGCAAGAGAGCTAGGTACGTGAGGGAGAAACATAATGGTTGCCGTCATTGCCAGCGAAATGGCCCTCGTGGAAGTATCAATTTGTAAACAGCGAAGGAGATTATCGAAGAGAGGTGTTTCGAGCATTTGATGTAAATGGGGAGGTTGAAATTCGATAAAGTCGACCAAGAGGGAGAGAGCTGGAATTCTACTATCCTTCTTAACCACAAACTTGTTCAACACCGTCAAGAAATCCTGTCTTATGTTAGTGCAATCCCATGTGTTCAACGATCTCCATATACCTTTGGGCGCTTTCTACCAAACTCCAGCAGAATAGATTTCACCTTTCTCTCCACGAATTGTGCCTCCGGGTCCAGCTCGCCCGCCGTGGCCGTAACAAACTTGATGAGCCAGCTCGACAACAGATTCTCTGTCAGAATCGCACAACTGGCTTTTGCATCGTCCAACTCCTCGTCGTCCTCGTCATAAACCAGAATGGACAGCAAGGTCTGATGGGCCTCGGCCGGCAACCCCTTCTCCTCCCCAAGTTGTTCGAGGACCGGGCCAGCGAGCCTGTCCCACCACTGCAGCAACCGGCCTGAGCCTTGGATGGCTCTCTTCAGATGTCGTAATATAGCCAGAAACGCGGCATACCGCGGCGGATGGTCGATCACATCCTTTTGGTAGGTGGCGAGCAGTTCCTCCTGCAGCTTCTGCTGGTCTGCCTCATCGTGGCTGTCGTGCTTGTCTAGGTAGGCGTCGATGACCTGCACCAGATCATCCGGCAGCGGGAGGGTTGGGTTTACGATGGAAGACTGCAACGCTTTCGTGAGGTCTTTCAGAGATCTGCGACATATGGCAAGGCCATGTCAGCCTGGTCCGCCCGTTCCCAGCGGAGGTCTTGGAGCAGCGCGGCACAGAGCAGCGCGGCAATGAAGAAGAGAGGAAGACCCACCCTGAAGACATGACACCAGAGACATCGACATCTAATCTAGCGACTTGGAGAATGCACTTCGGCGGTGAGAATGCCAGGCTCGGTCGTAATTGGTGGGTGGGTGTGGAATGTGCTGTAAGTTACCAGCCGTGCGGTCCTTATCTGGATGGAGATGTGAGGGTGTTGCAAAGTTTATCTGCAATGGGCCACACAGCTATGGAGGTACGAAAACAGATGCGATAGCGATGTTGGACATCAACACGACGAAGGGATTGCAATGAGGGAGCGTCTGAGACAGGACGTCAGATTGGGAGCTTAGGGATTGTGCAAAATACTGGTCTGTCCCATGACCGGATCCGTCGATTTTGCGATTTCGACCCAGCGAAGCGCGGCTGAAGACTCCGGGTCTCCTCCGTCAAGGACGAGCCTTCGCTCCTTGCATGAACCCCCCCACAAGTCAACAACAACCAACAAAGGAGATTTCACACGCATTGCGAGAGTTACTCCAAGCGTACCACAGCCTTTCTTTATTCGTTGGCTGATGGCATGACCCCGAGATGGCCCGCCTCGTGACCCTGGATTGCGCCTCCGCTGCTTCTTGATGAGGATCCAAGGTCTACCATTTAGAGTCCTGCAGAGCTCACAGCAAACACTATGGCAGTTGGGGATTGTGACACCAAGCTCACGATCAAGCTGTCAATAGAACGAAGCATATCCGCTCCCTATCAGCCCCAAGGCAAACGAGCACGGACATGACATGACAAGATAAGGCGAGACCAGAAGACAAGGCTGAAAGAGGTGTGTGGTTGAAGTACTCCATGCCTGAATGACGTTCACGATGCGCCTTGCACGCGTGCCCTGTACGCCCCGTGTACTCGAGAGATGTTACCGTAGCTATGAACCCAGTCTTATCGAAGGTCGGTAACTGCGAAACCGCATCGGATTTGCTTCGGCTTCAATGCCTTGAGTCAACTCCTACATTGACCTGACTCTCCTTCCAGGTTGATAAGCTCTTTGCAAGGTAATGGTCTCTTTGCAAGGCAATCATTGCTAAGCAGGCAATGGTCATTTCGTACGTCGAGGTAACGACAGAAGTATCTCGCGTAATCGCGCAGACAAAAGATGTGGAACAGATTGTCATTCATTCATAAGATTCTAAGTCCAATTTGATATCTAACCCCTTACATTCCTTTTGGTGGCCATAGATAATATCTACACCAAGTACTCATCAAACCAAGCAATAGCTTGCAAGAACGCCTGTTCCTTGGCGAATTTCTCGAGCTTGACACTGGGGTCGCATCGTATGGAGAAACCGTGGACGACTCCGCTGTACAGGTTGATCTGGTAGGGAAGCTTGGTCTCGGCGAGGATGACCTCAGATTGGTGACGCTTCTCGGCTGGGAAGATCTCATCGGTCTCGGCGGCAGCGATGGAGAGTGGTCCAGTCATGGCTCTGAGCTCCTCCTCATCGACAAAGCTGCGTGGAGTTAATTTGGGCACTTTGTATATCAGAGGGTTCTTAGTGCAGGTATACATACGATGGGTGAGCAACATATCCAACGTCAACTCCACGGCCCTTAGCCATGTAGCGAATAGTGTACTTGGCACCGAAGCAGTATCCAACACTGCCAATCTTAGTGTATCCCTTCTCCTTCAAGTAGTTTAAGGCCACGTCAACAGTAGGCTCGATATGGCTGACAGTGTGGTTGGAGATCCAAGCCATGAAGTCAAAGTCGGCTGGTCGGTCGAGGGCCAAAGCATCACCGCGGAACATGTCCGGCATGATGGTGAAGTATCCATTAGCGGCGAATTGGTCGGCCATCAACTTGGTGTTTTGCCAGATGCTGATAACGTCTGGGAGGAAGACGATGGCCTTCTTCTCGTGGACCTTGCCCTTGGGCTCAGCAATGTAAGCATCGATATTGCCGAGCTTGATAAGGCTGCCAGTAGGCTCTCCGCTTTATATCACTTGTCAGCACATGGCTCGTATTGTGGTCTCATAATGTTGGGGCGCTTCGCCGTGAAGCTTGAAGCTTGAAGAGTGGAGTTTGAACCCCTCATTCGCCAAGGGGGAAAACAGCTATACATACTCGTGACGAACGCCCTCAGTGCAGCACTTTGCGGGTGGGTTAGATGCCATTTTGGGTGATTGATGGGTGAAAGAAGCTTCTGAAAATGGAGGTTTGGGATTGACTCTGGGTGTTGCGCGCAAAATGGGCAGCTCTCGAACAGGATTTCGTCTTCAATTTGTACTCGGACTTCCGACCCAAGTGGGTTCTCGAGGTGGGGTTGTATGGGCATGGAGGGTGGTACACAGATTGCAGAGCCCTGGCTTACATAACCGTTTCGAGCTGGTGAAGGGCTGCTTATGTGACGTAAAGCTTCCTTAATGCGGGAGATAACTGCGGATTCGGCTTGAACGGCCGTGGCGTCTAACGCGTCTATTTCGACACCCTTTCGAAAAAAGTTAAGCGCCCGGCTCAGGTGTATGTCAGGCATACGACACGGCGCAACCGCATTATACATCGAGGCATTGACGCTTGAGATACCCAGCAATGGCCACGAAACTGATTCCAAGGATACCGGGTCCGCGATTAGGAAGAAAGGAGATATACTTGTGAGTTCCAGCCCGTGAACGACGATCCCGCCGTCCTCAGCAGACCAGCATCTTAACATCCTCTCCAGACCAAACTTCACACTGCAGCTCATACGGACGCCGAACCTGCCACCAACGTATGCCACCTTCATCGTACCGCTGAACCTCAACAAGCTCGATATCCGCGACTACCTCTGGAACGTATATGGCGTCCCGGTGCTGAGCGTGCGAAGCTACATCCAGCAGCAGAAGATTCGCCAGGACAAGCCGGGAGCCAAGAGGCCCAGTCCCAGAAGATGGTACCGGCCACGGAGCATTAAGAAGATGACGATTGAGATGGAGCAACCGTTTGCATGGCCTGAGGCGCCAGGAAGCTTCGAGGAGTATGTGCTACGAGATCTAGCTCGTGCTGGTATTGACAAATGCTAATTGACTTCTTGCAGGTGGGACAAAGATACTTTTGACGCGGCAAACAAGGATCGCGAAGAGCAGGAGAAGCAGTTCAGACCAGACTCAAGAAAAGAGCCAACTAAGGAACGAAAGAGTATCGCAGAGCAGGCGAAGGCCTTACTAGAGGGGAAACAAAAATGGGTACCCAATAAGATAGTTGAGGATGAGTGGGAAGACGTCGGTGAGGAGGTTGAGGTTGAGACTGATGTGGATGTGTCAAAGGTCGAAAAGTCATGAAGTGATGAAGCATCGCTGTGTACAACATCTGTGAGAATAGGCATATTGGGGTATCTAGCGCTGTACAAATGTATCATGGAGAAGCCCAATGCTCTTCGGTCTGGAACTTCAAAACTTCGTTTCCCCAAGACCACCACCCGCTTGTTAAGTTTCTTGCGAAGATTTCTAGTGCCTCGTATTGCGAAGGCAAGAGCTCTGCGCAAAGAGCTTTGAGGTTTGGTTTCCTGGAATGCAAGTCGGGAACTCCCACCACGACTTTTCTTGTGACATCACTCACGGGCTTGTTGGTTTTACGCCCTATGAGGAGGATCTCGTACGGTTTTCTCCATGCTGAATCAATTTCACAGATTGGTTCTCCCGTAGTAGTCACCTTGAGCCATATCCACTCCTCTATCCACTTGATTCCCCAAGCTTGAAACAGCCCGCCCTCTTCAAGTAACATCTCATGGAAAGCTGACTTATTGGTGACCCAAACCGCAACAAGCGCCTCCTCTGCTAGATGGTCATATATTGGCAAGGATGACAAGAGAAAGCGAATTTCGGTAGGACCATAAGAGATATCGTAGGATTGTTTCCGGCGGGCAGACCTGTTTGGCCATGGTGGATCCAAGACGATCAGATCGAACTTTGAGCTAGAGTGCTCGAAGAGTTCGATTGTAGCCTCTACCTCGCCACACAGAATGGTTGATTTGGGAGGAAGAGTCACAATGGTTTTGTCCGAGCCGGCTGAAGCAGAAGCTGGAGTAGACTCCCCATTTCTGGACAAGAAAGGTGCCTCACCTAATTCCAGAAATAACTCCCCTTCTTCTGACTTCGTGTCTGTTGAACAGTTGACGTCTCCAACGTCCCGCCGCCTTCGCTTCTTCACGTGCTCTGAGTCTCGCCGCTCGTTCGTGACTCTTGGTGAACACCAACTTCCTTGATGAGATGCCTTGATCTCATCCAGCGCAAGTTGCAAATGTTTGTGCAACAAGAGATCCCTCAAAGAGATTTCACTGCGGTTGCTTCTTGCCTTGGCTGTTCTCGGCTCGACTGAAGGATATGGCTGAAGCCGAGGCTGCGAAGAGACCAACCTCTTCGGTACAGGATTTCCCTGGGCCAACTCGATCGACGCGGGTATATCGATCAGTGTCACGGTTTTCTCTGCATTCTGGTACAGGATACAGGATTCCATGTCTTTTGGCGCATAGTGTGGAATAGGGGAAGGGGAGGATCAGGTGCAAGTCAATACCACCCAGAGTCGGTCCCGGGACTCGGCTCGGAAAAACGAGGAAGAAAGTCTGGGCCAGGGGTCGTTGCCGAAGGCGGGTGACGCTAATGACGATAGTCCGCGGCATCTCGAGATGATATTCTGGCTGCGCAAACCCCACAGTCTCACCTCCATTCCCACCACCCCTTCACTCGACTCTCGCCGCCTCACCATCATCCGCATTTGCAGGATATGCTGACATCGCCCTCTGCTTAAACTCGGCATGCACACTTCTTCTCTCCTCAGCAAATAACCAAGTGCCTGTCGGGCGGGCGGCGAGGAATGCCACCGGCCCTTTTAGAACATGCCTCTCCAACAGCGAAGCGCAGAGAGACAATGTTGCACGAATCACGAAAGATGGACACCGAGAAGCGCCGGCAAGAGCCAGCCCTGTGCCCTACAGACGACGAGGCGGTAGCCCCCCAGAGGAAGAAGCCTCATAAGCAGAGTTTGGACTACATATGGCGGACTGGTGTTGCTGGAGGCATGGCAGGATGTGCGGTATGTGAAGCATAGTAGGGTTTGGGATCCCAAGATTCTAACGTGCAACAGGCCAAAACTTTAGTTGCGCCCCTTGATCGCGTCAAGATCTTGTTCCAAGCCAGTAATCCTCATTTCGCCAAGTATACTGGCTCGTGGTTTGGCGTAATCACAGCCATGAAGGACATACGCAAGGAAGAGGGCACGCGGGGCCTGTTTCGAGGACACTCTGCCACGCTCCTTCGGATCTTTCCTTATGCAGCCATTAAGTTTCTAGCCTACGAACAGATCCGAGCAGTCATAATACACGGCCCAGAACACGAAACACCAGTTCGTCGATTACTGAGTGGATCGCTAGCCGGAGTTACTTCAGTGTTCTTCACATACCCTTTGGAAGTTATTCGGGTGCGCCTGGCGTTTGAAACAAAGAAAAACAGCAAGTCTTCACTGTCGGACATATGCAAACGCATTTACCATGAAAGGCCTGGCCTGACACCAAAGGCCAGCCGTGGTGCGGCTGCAGTTATCGATTCCGCTGGCGCAATAGTCGAGAGGATTACGCCTACATCGGGGATCGGAAACTTCTATCGTGGTTTTTCGGCTACCATTATGGGCATGCTTCCTTATGCAGGCATGTCTTTTCTGACGCACGATACAGCTGGTGATCTGCTCCGCCACCCACTCGTGGCTGAGTACACAACATTACCCAAACCCAGCTCTTCGCCGCCCGACAAACCCGCGCCATTACGTTCCTGGGCTGAGCTTGCGGCTGGTGGAATCGCAGGACTAGTATCACAAACTTCGTCATACCCGTTAGAAGTTATCCGACGGCGGATGCAGGTTGGTGGTGCGGTGGGTGATGGACACAGATTGCATGTTGGGGAGACGGCACGCAGGATATGGGCGGAGCGCGGCTTCAGAGGCTTCTGGGTTGGATTGAGCATCGGATACGTCAAAATCATACCCATGGCGGCGGTCAGCTTTTATGTCTATGAAAGAGGCAAGACTTGGTTGGGAATATAGTTGTTTGTAATCAATTAGAACCTGCATAGAGACCCAATTCTTCAATCGTTCCATTCCTATTGCAATCGCTGATAATATGTCTCCGTGATTTCAGGATTGTTGATGTCTGTTCCAGTGGCTCCTACTTTGGCCACCGGAATCTTGACATTTCTTCAAGGCGAAGACATTGACTGGGCTGACACCAATATCGTGTCCTAAATATTTAGTAGTCATTTCTACAACTGCAGTGAACGCCCTTTAGAAAAGTACCGCTGCCTCACTCCTGCTGCAGAATGTATGATGACCCCGGACCAATCTAGAAAGTATTGTAAACCCCCTTGAAAAATAGAAGAAGGAAACAAAATAAGCAATCGAACATACAGACTCTGCAATGGTATGCTAGCGGTTTCTCTGGGCCCTCATAAAGTAGATCCGTCCATGAATAATACGAACAGCACTGGCAGCTGCACGGATATGCAGAATCCCCATGGTTGCACTCGCGACCTTGTCCGGGCCGTTTTCTCAAATCTGTTGAACGCAGCGGGCTTTTGACCACCGTCAAACCCGCAATCTTTGAGATGTGGAATTTCGAATAAGCTGGATAAGGTATCGTTTGACGAGATTAGGTCATGAGAGTTCCTGTTTTGTCACCATGTCGCCACGAAAGCCATGGTTTTTCGTTTTCCAAATAGTCACGGAAATTGACATCGGCCACTCGCTCATGCGGCTTGATTTTGGAAGTAGAATTGAAAGCTATGTAATATTATCGGATGATATGTCTGATAAAATTTTATTGCCAAAGTCTGGTTCGTTAATGACACGAACAGTAACCGACCCCCCCCCCCCTTTCTTACAACCCACCCCAAATTATTATCTCCCTTAGGCTTGTGGACGTTACTATAGAGATCGAACCGTTCTATTCACTTGGATTTGTTCGGCTTTCTTATCCTATCATTTTGCTAAGATGCGTATAATATGAAATCAACTGAGATACAGATGGACAAGCGCAATACCAGATTGGGTCGTCTAAGGACCTCGGGCGAAGCCACCTCTATTACGACATCTCACGTGGGCAAGAATTGATAACAACATATAGAATAAAGAGTCCAGAGAAGTTTTCTAGACTTGAAATGCTAGGTTCACAGCTGTTGACTATCCTGACCTCTAATTTGACAAATGTTAAGATTCATGGGAAATTATTCTGATAGGAAAAAACAGTTTGCCATCAAGTGCATAATATCTACGACCGAGTAGCTCGAAGGACAGCGAACTATCAAGGAAGACTTTGTGTTACAGAAACAACCAGCGGAATACCGTCTCTGCAATCCTAGCTGTTCAGAATCCGGCTATTTGTTTCGACATGCGTGCGAGCGATCCTTTGCCGCTCGCTTGACTTTCTACCCGAGGGACGTTATACATATTGAACGGCTGTCCCTGACGTTATGAAAACGGGCGTTGCGGCAGTGAACGCAATCTTTCCTGTACGAGACACGATGTACTTTGTTACCCGCTCGTGCAGAGGACGATCACTTCACCATCACCTACTAAAACCATTACAACGGGTAACATATGGTGCTCGACCTCTTTTGTACGGCTACATGCATGAAAGTAGGAAGGCGAGAGCAATGATTTCTTGTTCACATAAACCGAGGGCGGTCATACCTTGGAACCAAAGGGAATAGAAGTGGATGCAAGCAAGGGTCACAAATGAAGCATCATGGTTTTGTTCAAAAATACGAGATTTTGCTCGCTATCTACTCTCTCTGTATGCCCATACCCGCTCAAAACTTTCCAAGCACAAGTCGAACTTTCCAGAAGAACAAATATTAAAAACAGACCAACGCCATGAATGTAATGTACGCCGTGACTATGCATTATATAGCTCAAATGAAACCACACCCGTATGGCACATATCTGACATCAATACAAATTTGCAGTCCCCCTTAGATCCTAAATTAAGATTTTCTTGTGTTTCTTCTCTAGACTGCCTCAGTCTTTGGGGTCTTCTCGGCATCTGCACCCGACATCTCGGCTGCGGGTTGCTGAGCGCGTCTTGCACGCTTCCATGCTTGGTAATCGAACTTCTCGCTTCCGATAGGGTTGATGTGGTTGGCATACATGTCATCGACCTCCTCCAATTGGCGACCCTTGGTCTCGATCATGAAGAAGAAGACAATGATGGCCATTCCCAAACAGCAGCCAGCGAAGACAAGACCGTAGTAGTAGTTGATCGCGTTGGTGATGTAGGTGGTGAAGAAGGAGATGAGGAAGTTGAAGATCCAGTTGCAAGCGGTGGCAAGAGCCATGCAGAGAGCACGGTACTGGATTGGGTACAACTCGGCAACCTGAGACCAAACCATAGGGCCCCAGGTGACGGCGAATGCGAAGATGAAGAAGCAGGTGAAGCAGATCATGAGAGTACCGGCAGTCTTTGAGGTCTCCGCGTGAGGAAGCTCAAATTGTCCGACGAAAGCGAAGATCATAAAGCAGATGAACATCCAAAGAGCACCGACAATGAGAGCACCGCGACGGTTGACGCGCTTGACAATCCAGATACCGAAGATAGTGGAGCCAACGTTGACGGCACCAAGAATAATGGAGGTGATGTAACCGTTGTTCAATCCAGCCTTGGCTACAAGCGGAACAAATTAGTAGGGGTTCAAGAGGGGTGGAATGGTAAGGAGGCTACTAACCAAAGATAGTTGTGCTGAAATAGAAGAAAAAGTTGGCGCCAGTGAGTTGTTGTCCAGCTTGGAGAGCCATTCCAAGAAGGGTGCGGTGAAGCATTCCAGGTCCGGTGAAGATTCCGGTCCAGTGGGCCTTTCCAGCAGTTCGCTCCTCGACTTCCTTTGCCTCAATCTCGGCAATCTCCTCGTTGATAATGCTGTGGTCGGTTGGAACACCGGCAAGACGAGCAAAGACAGCGCGAGCCTCCTCGTGCTTGCCTTGTCTGTAGGTGAATCGGGGTGACTCTGGCATGAATAGGATACCGCCACCAAGGATCAAGGCCCAGAGGGAGGAAATACCGACGGTAATACGCCATTGAGCACTGTTCGTGTAGTTCTTGTTGGTTCCAAAGTTGACCTATCAACTGTTAGAATACTGGAGATGCAGTTGCTCGCTTAAGCCAAAACTTACCAAGTAAGAAAGGAGGATACCAATGGTGATGGCCAATTGGTACGAGGCAACAACCATACTGCGAATGTTCTTGGGGCAAGACTCAGTCTGGTACATTGGAACTGCGGTGGACAGAGCTCCAACACCGAAACCGGTAACAAGTCTTCCAATAGCAAATTGAACCCAGACGGTGGAGCTAGTAATCTCGATAATAACACCAACAATGTACAGGAAAGCGGATCCAGAGATGGTCAATCGACGACCAAACACGTCGGCAGGATAACCAGAAGTAAGACATCCAATAAGAGCACCAATTGAGAGAAGACCGGTCATTGTACCCTGGCGAGCAGCGTTGAAGGCCATGTCTTGTCCAAATCGTCGCTGGAAATCAGAGTCGTTGATGAAACCTGGAATGACTTAGAAGGGGGAAAAATACACAGACTTTGGTAGCCCATACCTGAGATTTGACCAGACTCGTAACCAAAAACCATACCTCCCATGGAGGCGATTACACCAAGGGCGACGGCAATCATAGTGGTGCGGGTAGCAACCTCATTGCGCTCAGAGACGGCATGATCGTTGTGTTGGATCTCAGCACCGTTGACGGATTCGCGGGCGGACTGGATCTCGGGGATGTTGGGATCCGACGACTTCTCTTCGTGGACGGGGGCGTCCTTCTTGCTAAAGAAACCCATCTTGATGGACGCTGCTGTGGCTTCTGATATTATATTTACGGCGGGAGGGATGGAGTAGCAATTGCAGGCTGGCTGGTGGTGCTTGTCGAGTCGCCCAGCATTGGATAAAGGCAATGGGGTGAAGAGGGATGTGGAAAAGCAAAAGTTGGAGGAGGGACGGCGGAGTAAATAGCTCTCCACGGGTGGAGCCGTTAAGATCGCGGGCTCTCCATCACCATACTCGCAGGGGCACCATTACTAAGTGGAGGATGTTTCCTGACGGTCTTGTGACAGTCTTCCATGGGGCGCGTCAAGGTACAAGCCCCCGGACTGGAACCGACCGCCAGCTGGGAAGGAATGGCATGGCATGTACAGGACATACGAAGCACCGCACCGAGTTATCCGTTCGGGATGCAGGCCTGGTCGGTGCTGGCATGGCTGCGGAAATGGGACGATGCAGGTCACGGTGGTCGCAGCGCCCTCAATAACGTGGTGCCGAAGCATAACCCGTTCACTGCCTGAGGTATAATGCCGTCCCGGGCTGACTAGCATGACTATTGTCGAAAATTGCAGGTTCTGTCATGAAAATCGGGTCCGACACTTGGACGCCCGTGGTACGACCGAATGGCACCGCGAAAGCTCCATGAGAGCGCGAGAATCAATTGTGTAGGCCGACGGGTGCCCTCAACACCGGCTTGCAACGAGGGCCACGATGCCGTTGCTGGCATGCTCAACTCGTGCAGACTGGGCGCGGGCCGCTGCTGTCGTCGAGTTGAACGGTGGTTGTCGTTGAAGACTCGAGGTTGCGAGAAGCTTTCAAGCAGTGCGCCACTGGGCTGGGAGGAGCCACTTTGAGCCTCATAGTGGGGCTCAGGGCCAGCAAACCCATGGAAAACGGGCCATTGCCAGTGGATCATTTGTGGATCCCGCAGGCCCAAAAAAAGACCGCTCCCATTTCCAGATCCAGATGGGAGGTATACAGAACCAAAACAAGCCAGAAACAGTTGGCTGGCCCTCGGAGAACCCCTTTCGATGCCGACGCGACATTTAGCCATCTGCGCCCGCGGCCGAAGGCATTGCCGGACGACCATCATGGCGCTGGTGATGATGGTAACCAGCTCACTGTGGCCCAGGGGAATAACGGTACCGCCCGGACAATACCCATGGACGCCGGCACTCACGTCCAGCCTTTGCGGTTGCGATCGCGTGAAATCTCGCGCTGTGTTTTGTCGTCCTATCTTGCTCGTTCACGGTCATGTGACACCATATCGAAGACGCCTGCATCAGGTAGTAGGGTCCTTGCCCACTGGAGCATCATGGAGCACCATGGAGCCAACGTGGAAAGAAGGCCCGATATCTCTCTTCCCTGAGATATCCGATGTTTTGTGGGAGTTGTGGATAACCTCACAGCTCCAATACTCCAGGCCACGCATGCAGCGCTGATGTTTGGAGAATAATTGGAAATCTCCGTACTCCTCCATACCTCCGCGCCTCCAATCTCCTCGTTCGCACCGGAGTCGCCTGTTGTGATTCTCGTGTCCTCCCCATTCTTCGTTCCCGGGCAGTCTGGAGAAGGCTGACGGACCTCATCCCGTCGAGCATCTTCAGCTGGTGCTGCGAAGGATGCTCATCCATCCCAAATCATGCGCTGAGGCGTAGGGCCGCCCGATTTCAACTGCTTGATACTTGATGCTGATGGGTGGTTAGAGATTGAGGGCTGGGACAAGCTACTCGGTCGGTGATCAACGGGCTGGTTCGTCAGATATCCCTCAGCTCCCACTTCACTCCATACTTGGCGCCTGGATGACGAAATCCGAATCTCTCCGTCGACGAGCTCTTCCGTATCATTAACGTGCTGCAGGATTATGACATCGGTCCCATCGCATGGTGTTGTGACTGGCAGGCCAGCCGCAACCTGCCATGCGCAAGGAGGAGACGGCGACTCCAGAATAAGGCCGAGAAAGTAGATTAAGGAAGTCTCACTCCATCCCCCATTTCCCCTCTCGTGCGGGCTGCAGAATGCGGATGGCCTCACCCTCTCTCTCCAACTTGGAGTTGCTGCACGTTGCGGTATTCTGGAGGTGGGAGGCTGGAGAAGTTGACGACTCCAGGAACTTGCGGTGGTCGGTTATCACCAGGTCGCGCAAGGCCAGGGGATCCGAGAGACCTCTCACGCAACGCGCGCGGCTTGCGTAGCGCCTGCGACGCTGGGATTCATGCCATGGCAGAGGTCTGCATGCACTGAAGCGCCATCTGGTTATTCCCAGGACTATTACCGCCCATATGCTGCATTCCTCACGGATTCCCTCATCCTCCGCATCCTCATCGTCGCCCGGCGGGTCACGTGAAGAACGGGTCGCTAAGGCGGGCGGCGTTGCCGTTCACGATGCACGAGTAAGTTGAGTTGTCGCTTGGTGGAGACGGGAAAAAGGAAACGAGGACCCAAAATACCGCCGAGATCAGTCCTGTCTGATCTCCTCACAAATCTCCATCCACGTCCCACCGCCTCACTTCCGCTCACGACGCTCGCCCTGTCTCCATACTTTTCCCTGCTTTGCGTCGTGCAGATTTTGGAGAAGGGAGAATGGAGTATGTGGACGGCGAATTGGAGAAATATGGGAGGATTGGAGCGTGCCGCTTTCTCCGCGAGCCTGCGATGAGCTGTGCTTATGGAGCCCCGTGATTCTACGCGTCTTCTAGAAGGGTGTTGCTGTACTTGTTGTTGTTTGATGAGGCTATTAGAGCAGATGGCTAATTTTCATGCGACGACAACAAAGCCATAACCGACGGATTATTGGGAATAGGCGATGGCAGGAAGGCAGATCTACGTGTTACTAAGCACCTGATGATCTAAGCTGGAGGAGATCGTGCCTGCAAGCCACATGATGCATCACGGTTGGGACTCGGGAGCACGACCAGGCGAACAGCACCCGAAAACAGACCACCCTTTGAGCGCACCACTTTCGCATGTATATGATGGTAGATATTGCCATGGAATGTTTGCCCCCATTAGGTTTCATTCTAGCCTGCATCTCGGAGCAAGCCGTCACGTCACGCGTGTGGGCACATAGACAGATAATGGTCTCTTGACAAGGTTGTAAGCCATGAGTGGCTTGATAAAAAAACCAAAAGTTATCAACACAAGGATGACCTCAATCATCCGATTCAGCTTTGGAAGAAATCCGAGCGGTGACCTCGATCTCGATCTTCATCTCTTCCTTCATCAACCTTGCTTCAATCATCGTCGCAGCAGGACCAACGTCTCCAAACCACTTCCTTAACACTGGCCAGATGTCGGGGAAATCCTTAGCATCAGGCAAGATGTAATGAACTCGTACAACGTCCGTCATCGCTGCACCGGCATCCACGAGTGCCTTGTTGATGTTTTTGAGGGTCTGTTCGGCTTGTTCCACGATCGAGCTAGAAATTGCACCGGTACTGTAATCGTACCTAAACGATCTCATGAGCCAAGCTCAACACCAACGACATTTATACGTACCCTGTCGTCCCAGAGACGAGTACCCACGAGCCCGTTACAACCGCACGAGAGTAAGCTATCTCAGCCTCGAATTTCGAGCCGGATGAAATATTCCGTCGCATAGCCATCATGAAGTTATACCACTGTAGAGGATTGCTGAATTGATAGTGATGTTGTAGATGGAATGTACACCAACCGAATCCCGTCTAGGTTTTTTATAGGAGAGAAAGAGTGTGAGTCATAGAGGCGCCGTCCTCGGAAGCCAGAAACTCAATAATGGCCTGCAACATAGAAGCTAATATTTGACCAACATGAGCACAAGTTAAGAAGTGGAAAGGAAGTGAACAATTGACCAAGCGTTGGGGATGCATGGCCAGAGCAGAAAAATGAAGACCAACACCAATTGTAGCTTTTCCAACAACACTTGTTGTCCTCGACTTGGTCGAAGGAGGTATACATATCCTTTTTGAGAGGTCGTTCGCGATCAATTGCATCAGCCAGGAGATGAACCTACTCAACCGGCCCTCTCTGCCGGGTGTAGTTTGCTGAGTAGTCTATGGATAGATGCCTCGGAAGTGTGGTGGGTGCAATGATTTGCACGAGCACAGAACTCGGAATTGACGGGCACCACTCTTGTAGCCTCGAGAAGCACTTAGGACGTGCTAGGCTTGCAGGGAGCACCCGATCCTTATAGCTGTGAAGACCTCTACACTTGTTGAGATCGTGCTCCGCCAATGTTCCAAAAGAGCTGTTGCGGTGGCGGCGCGGGCGACGGAAGCAAACTATAAAGGCGCGCGCAGTTCCATTCATAGAGTGCTTGCACAAGCCAAAGTACATTGTCATTAGGGACATCTGAGCAGCTTTGGGCGCAATCCAGAGAATTGATGGGTATTTGTGTTCTTGAAATCATTTCGAGCAAGGACGCGGTCATGGATCGGTCTTCCGAGACGGCCCGCGGCCGACGGGCCTGAACCGTGAACAGCTTGCTTTGGATAAGATAAGCATCTCGAAAATGGGCGTGGTATGCAGCAAACCCCACATGCTGGCTGCTTTGGACCTTTATTAACTGGTTGGATCGTATCAATTGAGCATTCTAACCCTCGACGCGGTACTATGGCTTCTGTAAATATTCTCAAATTTGGCGTGTCGTCGCCAGCGGACACTTCTCCGCTGAAACTGCTGAACCACGCTGGATATCACGCTTCGGACATTTTGGGAGTGGTAGGGAAATCAGAAGGTGTGGCATCTGTCAACCGTGCCCCAACAATAATAACTAACTTGACAGGAAACGGCTGCGTCAATGACTTTTCTCGAACTCTGAGTACCACCGTCTGGGAGCCCCTCATCCCGGAGTCGGCTGTTACCATCTTCTCGGGTGGCACAGAGGGCGTGCTGAGTCCACACGTCACGTTTCTCGTCAAGGACACCAAGCCTACTGGTCTCATCGCAGCTGTTGGGCATACGAGAGACTTCGAACCGCATGAAATTGGTTCGGCGGCTCAAGCCGAGGCCGTGGCTGCTTCAATCACGTCCTTACTTCAAGCATCAAGCATACCACAAAGCCAGGTGCAGATGGTGTTGATCAAGTGTCCTCTTCTCACGTCCGCAAAAGTTGAAGCCATAAAAGCAGCTTCCAAAACTCCTATAACAACCGATACTTATCAATCCATGGCTAAGTCACGTTATGCAAGCGCAATTGGCATCGCAGTTGCGTTGGGAGAGCTTCCCGGGAGTGAGCTCGAAAGCGTCATGGAGAACGAGACAAGCTGGAGCAAAAGGGCTAGCTGTAGCTCTGGGGCAGAGCTAGAAGACTGCCACATCCTAATTTTAGCATCAGCTCCAGACCCTGAGGGTCCATTACGTGCCGTTTCGGGGTACATGGACGATGCGATTGATGCCCCAGCCATTCTGAAGTGCTTGACGCAAGTCAAGCAAGAATCGGGCGAGGTGGTACAGGTCTTCGCGAAAGCTGAAGCAGATCCCAGGGGCCTCATCCGAGGCAAAAGGCATACCATGAACACCGATAGCGATATACATAGTACACGTCATGCTCGCGCAGCCGTTGGTGGACTGATCGCGGGGCTGGTGGGGGATCCGGAGATCTATGTTAGTGGTGGCGCGGAAGGCCAGGGTCCAGCTGGAGGCGGACCTCTCTGCATGATTTACAGGGTACCCAGCGTTTGAGGAGACCTGCCTTCTGCGCCGGTAGGTGCAGTTTATCAATGGGAATTCTCCGTTGTCGTTGACATAACAAGCACGAATTTTGAGATTCTCCCAGTGACTCTGCTGCTATTATTGATTTCCACGTGATGGCGCCCTTTGCAATATTGGACGAAAGATCTCGACTCCATGGACAATAACAACGAGAGAATAGAATAGGTACACAATATATTGTGCTGGCCAACACTTGCCTCGAAACCATTTCACTCGCCCACGTTGTCGACGTAATCGATTGTAAATTCTGCACTGGTCACAAGCTACGGGGAGCTCTGATCATGGAGCCGTGCTGCCGGATCAATAGACAAACAAAACGTGCTCTCTGCATCAAGTTGCAGGCTCCAGCCAGCCTGTTGCGTCACCCCGATCGAGGTGAATACAAGCCACGTGATTGCTGCTTTCATCGACAGAGTTACGCCGCTTAACCCTTTTACGTCGCTTAGTTGTACTGACTGGCAACCGACTAAGTTTAACGCATCAGTTTTCGGACATTCCTGTCTGCTGCCTGCTGCTCTCGCTGTCTTGGCCCACGGAGATGTCAACGACGTGTTTCCCCATACCTGTCTGCGGCGGGAAAGACCAATAGAAACTAGACTACGAACAGAACCTTTTGGTGACTGCAGCTTGCTAGCTGATATATGGAAATCTGCTCGTGCATAATGATTGGGTGACATGGCTTGGGTTTAAACTTTCGGGGTGCGGAGTTGCACCTCGTATTGGTTGAGGTCACACCCTCCCGGATAGATATAAGGATCAGGGTGGAATACGAAGTGCATTCTGGAAATCCAGCACAGAAACCAGCCTCTCTTTTACATATAGGTCCCAACCATCGTCAGTCATTCAAAACTAAACTATAACCACACGGCACCGGAAAGACTCTCTTTCAATACCCCAGCGTGGGAATTCCCAAGGTCGAAAGCTCTAGATCATTCGCATAGGAACGATTCAGACGAGCCAAGAAACAGTATATTCCAAGACGCAACATTGGAAGTAAGACGAAGAGATACTTCAATCCATTGCACACCATAAACATGAAGTTCGGAACCGTCGTCAGCGCTGTTGCCAGTCTTCTTCTTCTCGCTACTCCTGCAGCTGCAGCACCAATACCGCTCACTCCCGAGCAGTTACTCGCGGCCCTCATGTCTCCCGCCGTCACGAAATTACCACCGGTGAACCCTTGTACTTTCACACAAGTCTTGAGTCCCAACGGAGTTTGCATGTTTGATTCCACCAGCGTGAAGGGTGGTGAGTAGAGGGAGCTTGCTCTGATCAGGTGAGAATAATCCACGTTTTTGCGCTCATTGTGTTCGGCCAAGGATCATGTTGGCTAACCTGTGTCTCCAGCATGACGAGAATCGCGTTGCAAGTTCTTGTACACACTTGGACTTGAAATTCCTGGGGGGTTCGGGACGGAAACTGCCCGAGTTGAATCAACACCTTTGGAGGAAGCGTTCGTAACTGCGGGGAGACTTTATCCTCCACTTAACTATCTACATTTCTTATATTTTGTCTTGGATGCTGGCCAACTGAGAAGTTACCTTCTTTCTCTGCATATAGCTTAATAACTCAGAATATTAAAAATTCACCTTCGTTTCCGCACCCGATCTTCTTGGTATTTTCATCGTCTCCAGTTTACTAGTATATGGCAAGTTGACTTCTATGCTACTGGGTCAGTACCGGTTCATCGCAAAGTGTAATACTGATCTGACCATATCTTAAGCTTGGATTCTTCATTTCACCTTTGTGGGTTTTCTTGAACGGATAAATTTACAACAAGTCCGTCATTTGCCCAAGTTCTATGAATGTCAAACATTTGCTGAATTGATCCTGGAGCTTATTAATATTGCGATGGGCTTAGTCTTATAAAGATTTAAGGTCTTTTAGCTACTTGAGTACGCCTATTGTAGGGGGCCTTCTTGCTATTGAGTTTGATGGCTCTTGTGCTAAGTATTTTGGCTCTACTATGGGCTCTAATATTTCTTTAGGCCAAATTTACCCATATAAGCCTATTTAAGCACATGTCAGCAGCTTGTGCACACGTTCTCTTGGCAACCAAACCAACTAAAAAATGATCCCGTGCAAGAACGGTGATCTCATGGTGGACCCAGACTCCATGCCGGAGGAGTCTTTGGTATAACCCTCTAACTTCATGCCATATTTCAACGTTCTCTGGGCCCCTGATTGACGGTTTTATCTGTTTCGTCATGGCTTCTAGTTCTTCTTTGTTGCTATCATTGCTTGGCCATGACCCTTCAGAATTCTCGCCCCATAATCACTTAATATACTTTATTGACTGTGAATCTGGCGAACAAATGAAAATACTCCGACATTCGAGTATTGTCTGAGAACTGTACTTGATTTTGCGATGGTATGAGTTCTGCGCCACAGGTTTCTCCGTGGCCTTCTTCAATATTGCAGGCAGGCTAGAATCATCCGACAGTAGTAATTCAATAGATATCTTCAATCGTAATGCACCCCCAAATTTTGATCAAGTGGTATGTCCCGAAGTTTCAAATCTATTACAGAAAAGTGCTAAAGTTCACTGAGGGCAGCGGATTGGCAGAAGTTTGCTCTCAACGTCGCAAAGTTAATCAGTTAGAAAAGAAAGGAAAAGAATGACTGGTGAAAATGGTAATTACTGTGATTTTGTCTGTAGTCACTGAATGTCTTCTATGTTCTAACTGCCATTCAAGTTATCGGATATGTGTAGTACCATAAGCGTAAAGGCCGTCCAATATCTGACAATTCAGCCTAGGGTTCATCGCTCCGCCTCCACCATTGCAATAGCGGTGACGTTCAATCCTGGCCATCTCTTTCTACCATGGGAGTACCAATACATAACCGCAGCTACTACGACGAAGACGTAGATTGGTCCAGCATAATTCATGTTTCTGCCAGTAACTGGGATTGTCGTGGGGAATGGCAGCCAAACTGTGAGGTACATTGTCCAAAGAAGCGCGAAGACATTTATTGGCGTCCCCCAACCTCGAGGCAATTGCCACTCGCCATACCTGACAGAACACTGTGGTCCATCTCCAATTCTACCTGTGAGCCTAGCGTGAAGCATGCAGCTTATGGCAATGATGTAAGAAGAGTATAGCCCCAGGGAAGAGAGCGCCGTGAAGGCACTGAATGCTGTTGCGCTGTTGGAGCCGACGTTGAGCACGGATAGGATACCGACGATTATGATAGGAAGCCAAAGAGAGCGAATGGGTACACGATGATGAGGGTGAATCTAGTTCGAGTCAGCAAAAAAGCTTGGTATGACTTTTGTGAAAGAACAAAGGTATGTGTGACCTTTGCAAAATAATGTGGAAGAGCACCATCGCGTGCCCAAGCCCAAGTAATACGAGATACCGACGCCAGTGAGGCGGCAACCACGCAAAAAGTAATAACAAGGAGACCGCAAACCATTGCCGTGCCAGCTTTCAATCCTGTTGCGTTGACACATATCGGAATTATTGGGAATGAGGAGTGGAGTACACTAGCATTGCCCATTGTGAACAGCAGACAGAGAATGATACCATAAGCCATCAAACCATTGATAAGAATAGTCCATATCATAGCTCGTGGCACAGCCTGCTTTGCTTTTCGAACCTCTTCGGACATATGAACTACGCCATCAAATCCAATGAATCCCCAAGCTGGGACTAAGAGACCAATATTCCTGTAGAACAGCGTCAAACAACTTTGCCTCAAAGCTTTGGAGGCCGATGACGTATTCTTACCATGTCACAAAGCTATTCTCCCAGCCCGAAAAGACCGATTTCTCAAAGAACACAAAATTGGAACTTGATACTGCAGGCGTCTTGACGGACAAAACAACCACAAAGATTATGAACAAAAGTACATGCATAACACCAGCAAGGAGCTCAATCCACGGAATAGTTCGGAACGCATACATGTTGATGAGGCCCGCAACAACAAGCTGCGCGATAATCAGTAGTGTTAGATGCCAGCTATGATAGACATAGTCGGTGTAATTGACAGATACTAGACCAAGTAAGATGTTTGCCTCCGAGGATGTAGACCCCGCAAGGGCAGAAACCCAGGCAAACCAAGTTACCCAACCTTGCATCCAAGTGATGAAGCGCTTATGATTCTCTGGTGCCAGAAGGTGAGTCCAATGATACTGAGCTCCAGCAATGGGTTGTATTGCAGCAAGCTCAGCCATTGACGATGCTTGTGCTAGAGCACCTATCACAACAGCAATAATACCCCAGGCTAAGGTTTGCGGTCCACCGTTATAGAACGTGGCGCCCATGTTCATCGCCATGACCTCCCAGCTTGACATGAATGTGAGCGCGAATCCAAGCAGCTGTGCGAATGAGAATAATCGCTACTGTATGGTCAGTGCTATTCATGACTACTGGGGTCTACCATCAGTACTCGTAGACTGGATATGCCCCTTTCCTCTCCCGCACTGTCACTGAAGTCGTATGCGTGTGACACGTGCGAAGCATCTTCTTTGTTTGTTGACTCCATCTCAAAAGATCGTGATACGAGATTGCCATATAAATCAGTAACGCCTAAGACTCTTTGCGACAAGACGACAATAAGACAAGGCAAGAAGAAGCTGATGAAAAGAAAGAAAGAAAAGAATTTCACATTATGCCACGCAGAATTTATGGGGACAGGATCGTGGTGTTAAGAAGCAAGGGAGAAAGATAAGACCGGCCACAGTGGCTTTCCAGTCCTGTGCAGTAGATTGGAGGGTATTGCGGGAATTGAAGACCGGGTCGCACTACGTACACCATGCATGGTGGAAATAGCGCTTACTAAGCACCCTGTACACACCTCACTCAACAGCGCTGTGTACGCATACGCCACGACTACCTACCAACTATAATCATCACTACGACTTGTACACTTTCCCGTAAAAGCCGAAGCTAGATTTATGATAGTATAAGTATCTAAAGATTAAGTGTTACTCTATTATATAAGATAGTACTACTATTTAATAATTATTCTATAATAAGTAGTACATAGTAGCTTACTACTATAACGCAAGGTAGCCAGGCTTATGACTATAGGGCAAAGTAGCCTATCGCTATAGGGCAAAGCAACCTATCGCTATAAGGCAAAGTAGCCTATCGCTACAGGGCAATGCAGCCTATTGCTATAAGGCAAAGTAGCCTATCGCTCCTTATTACTATAGAGAAAAGTAATAGGTATAGAAGGGTTCACAAGCGCAAATAGCAGTTGCTCTGACGGCTAAGGCAGCGATGAAGGTATTAGCTATAATAGAGAGACTAAATAAATATGTTTTAATTATAGAGCTACGGCAGCGAGGTCCATGGTAGCGATAGTGTTGATTTGAAAGCGGTTCTACAGCGTCAGTCTATTAGGACCCGTGAGAAAATGGAGTGCTTAGTAAGCGCTATTTCCACCATGCATGGTGTACGTAGTGCGACCCTTGAAGACCAGGAACGATGACTAATCCTTTTTGAAGTCTCATTGGATCCGGTCAGGATCTCCTCAAGAACAGCTGCAGGAGCGGGTTCCAGGGCGACTCAGAAGAAGCAAGGACCGCCAGTTAACGACATGATCTTGCAGAGCGCAAGCGGTACCACTGCATGTTAAACATCCACAATACAACACCAAGTAAGAATAGCAAGGAATCGCCTCGGTTGATACTATTTTTGATGTTGGAAAGCTCTGAATTTGGTCTGTCGAGTTTAATGTTCAAGGTTTCACTTACTCCGTTCTGGATGGCTCACAGAACCGAGGACATCCTTTCCAACTGCAGATCTATCCTGTCTTTAAAGCAACTTATTTTGCTTTTTAAATTATGTTGTTGGATCAAAAGAAATAGGGTAATCCGGCATCTGAAATAGCCAATCACAAGCGCAACAGGTCTTCCATCATTATTAGTCTTGATTTCCTATTAAGATTCAATACAAGGTAAGGGCTACTATCCCGTTAGAAATAGGATTCAATTTTTATTCATGATATTAAAACCAGGTGCCATATAAAGAACATTATCATGACTGATACAAGTACTATAATTTATATCTAGCGCCAGATGGTTGAGTAAACTGTATTTCTAAATGGACGCAGCACTAGGCACTTGAAGCGCAGGATTCTATACATACTTGACAAAGCTGACTGATACGTACAAAACCGAGCGCAAGTGACAATATGGACCTCAGCATATACACCTGTCCAAGAAAATGTAGATGGAAGAGTAAGTTTACCGTTCATGTCCCTCAGGCCTGAGCGCAACCGTATCGTTCTGGACACTCTCCCTGCCGCCTCCACATCTCAATCATTGGCGCCGATCTTCACCTAAGTTGTCTGCAACCCCAAGGAAAGGATCTCAAATGAGTATTACTCCATGCCTCTGTACGTCCAACGGACTTTATAATGTCTTTTTCCACGAAGAAACTCTCCCAATCGCGGGCATGAGAAGCACTTGATTCGAAATGTGTGTCTTCTACAAAAGGTTACACTCTGCAGTTGCCCGCCTTAGTCCACGAGGTTAGCCGTGCATATATACCTGGCCGTCCAAGGACGTGAGCATGCCCTCGATTTCCATTCTAAAGAAGTGCTGGGAAAGCAACTCGTTGGTACTCTTGCGCCAAATCGTAGCACAGCCCCTCACCACGAGATAGATAGCCACAAGGACAAAGATGATTATCAAAGCCCATTATTAGCTCTGTGGAAAGAACAAACCCAGAACCTAGAGGCTCTGTACAGATAATGCCGTCCGTTCTAGTGAGGATAGAGTCGTCAGCAAATACTAAGTTAAGCGAACAAAGTCCTTGGCTCAAGATGGAGGAATGAATCGCCTGTTGGAGTGAGACTGAGGGAGAAGCACCTTTTGATTTCTTAGTAGTTGGTTCCATAGGTCTGGTCATCCAACTGCAGAGCTTCGTGGGCCCAGAAACGGTAGCAACAAGACATAATCTTAGTATGTGTACAAGGGCTAGTTATGCCCCCCTGTTTCATACCCTCCGAAATTAGATGGATTAGTAGTGATTTTGCCGGCGTCATTTCCAACAAGATATTAATTGCTTAAACATTGGCAAGCTCATTCGGGATTGGCCATAAGTTGTGAGTACTAGACGCGTGTAAGGTCCTCCATAACAGCCAGAGATATGGGGTTCTTGGGAAAAGGCAATGTGTCAAGCATCGTCTCTGATAAGTTACATAAACGCATGAAGTAATTGAAGAGAATTAGTGTTAGGGTCTATTGGGATCTTCAGTTAAATAGATGCCCAGATCTTGTTCCGTGCCACTTGCATTGTGCACCTCCCACTCTCGCTGCATCATGATGCCCTGCCTAGAATCCTGACTGAAAGATCTCTGGCTCTTGCGCGGACTACTGATAACCGTCTTTTGCGGCATCGTATCCGTCCTCAGTATTGGCGTGCTAAAATCGATATTTGTCACCGTACCACTAAAGCTCGTCCACCTGCTTGATTTCGCGGATTTCGTTGATTTTGCTGAACGAGCTGAAATACTCTGCATGCGAAAACTCCGGGTTGAAAAAGGTACTGTTGATCGATCAACTGTCGGAGCGGCCGGTATCTTTTCGAATGGCGAAAGAAATGCCCCCAAACAGGTGAGAGTCGTTGATAATATACAGAGGTCGAGGTGAATCTGCGCCCAGCTCGCAGTTTGTGCACCTTCAAGTGTTGGATCTGGGGAGCGGATTTCGGTGAGGATGCAATGCAAGTGCGTCATTGATAGCCCAATGACTGGTATGCGGACACCGAAAGCAATGAAGACTATACTCTTGAGACGAAACGACATCTGAAGTCGCATCAACAGGAAGATAGGTATGACCAAAAGAGCTGCTTCAGTAATGACATCAATGGCGCCGATGGCTTTCCATCGTTCGGCAAGATTCGGACAATGTCCCATTTCTGATCGTAGGCTCTCGGGACTACAGTCAATAATGACTAGAAGAACGGATGATAGCCCCCAAAGAATGCAAAGAAGAATGGTTGCCCAAATGAGGGGTGAGTGATCTCGAAAGGTGGTTATACGTAGGCATAGTGCCGCGACTGCCACTTTGGACACCGTCAATCCTAAAATATACAGGATGTCATCTGCGAGCAGAAACTGGTCGGATATTAGCACACGAAGTTTGTGTTGTAGAGTGATTGGCTTACTTTACTAATGTTGGCCAGGGCTTCCGCAGAGAGTAGTTTTATTGTAGAACCATAGCCATGAGTTATCTCCAGGTATACAATTGAAGAGCGAGCAGAGGACAATAACTGCGTATGGTCAGTTTTACCAAGGAGATAGAGACATGCGGCGCATACCGTGGCAGCGGCGACAAAATGGTCATCCCACTTCCAGGGTCCATTGATCTTTAACCTCACATATACTCGAAGCGAGAGACAGATCCAGACCGACGATAGGAAGAAGGTTGTGATAATTGTAATCAACCCACCTTTATCTAGATCAGTGATGACCTGGAAAGGGGGCAGGACAGTGTTGTTCATCTTCGAGCCCTTGCGCGAGGCTGCTCGTCGTGATTATCGAACTCAGTAAGGGCCTTGAAACACATCTCCTAAAGGTCCTTTCCCCAAGGAAACACAGAAGTAGAAGCGACTGGTATTCTGTTAAACGTCAGTGTATGTTGGAGGACCAACATGTGCATAATAAACGTGGCACCGATGCTAGTCAAGGGCCGAAACGAAAGCAGCCAGCCAGTACGTGATTTGCTTAGCTATGATATTTTACGGCGACGTCCATATGCTTCTTATTTCATGATGCTGCTCTCTCGCTAGTGTAAAGTGTATTTTGAAGTCTATTCCAGATGCGTCCCGGTGATTATCAAGAATCGGAATCGCCTGCTAATCCGTGGACCTGAGTGGCACGGAAAGAGCTTCCACATACATGCTAAAGACTTTCAGGGTCTGATGTTCTGGAACTGCCAAAGCATGTGCTCGTAGATGGATGGGGGTTGGACGACGGTTCTGTAAGTAAAAGACTATTTCGGTGGATGTCGGGCTGAAACTTCCACAATAAACATCTGTGGCTTGAATCTGCACAGCTTGGCACTCTATTCCATGTCAATACGGTGTTCTATACCGCAATGGCACAGAATGGTGCAGTTCTCGGCATCGTTCTCGACGATGAACGCTGAACCTTCAGCACTAAGCGAGCTGGCGGTCGAACTTTGAAGGACTCTGGAAAGATTAGAGCTGCCGTCTCGTGATTTGCACACGCAAATACCGCGATTGTTTTCTCCAACACAGGCTCCAGTCCCTCCAAATACAGTACCGTGTTGAGGAGGGCCATTTGCCAGTCGTCCTCCCAACGGCAAGCTAGAGCTAGTCTATGGCTGTTCTGACAACATGCCTCGGACAACTGCCGCGCTAGAGTCCGCCCATAAGGCGTGGGCGTGGTTGACGGTCCCGCGTTGCCCTAGTCAAACTTATTCCGGTTTTGAAGGACTTGCATTCCCCTCCAGGCAAAACAAGAGCAAGATGAACCTTCGGGCCCGGTGGACGTCAATGAGGCCGGATTTCCCTTCTGGTATTCGTTTTGACATCTTTCTCTGCATACTCAAAACAGACCTTTCGTCACACCACAATCGTGTGGACCTTCGACTCTGTATCGCATCGATATACCTACTTCCGAATATGAAGGAACCCTCGTACGAAGATGAAAATGCGCCAGGTTTGGCCCCACCAAGCCGCGGGCAGGACGATGATGCGGATCTTCCCAATGATGTGGACGACGGGTACCACGCCTACCTGGGGTCAACATTTGCAGACCGTAAAGATATGAGTCGGCTGGGGAGAGCTCAAGAACTGAAAGTCAGTGAACTTGCGGAGATCCTCGTTCGACAAGCTGATTTGTTAGAGAAATTTTCGCACGCTATCAACCTTCAGTTTCATTGTCCTCCTGCAAGATACTTGGGAGGCAATTATGATGTAAGCCTGCGCCTAGTTATAGCCCAATCAGAGGGTCTGACGGAATTCAGTGCATGTACCCAAGGACTAGGAGATGGCGGTCTGGCAGGGCTCTTTTGGACATACCTTTCCACCTTTATAGGGCTAGGGTTTGTCTATATGTCTCTTGCAGAGATGGCTTCAATGTCACCTACAGCCGGCGGGCAGTACCACTGGGTCAGTGAGTTCTCAGGCACCAAATACCAGAAGTTCCTGAGCCACCAGACAGGTTGGATGTCAACCTTATCACTACAAGCCGGAACAGCTTCAAGTGTTTTCCTAGTCGGTACCCTCTTGCAGTCATTTATCACTGTCAACTATCCGGCCTATTCACCAACCCGGTGGCAAGCAACGTTAATCATAATTGGGGTGACGGTGGTTATCTATTCTCTCAACATGTGGGCTGCTGAAGCAATGCCAGTTGTTCAAAATGTAATGCTTGTCATTCACATCGCAGGTTGCCTAGCGATAGTGATTATTATTTGGGTCCTCTCTCCGCGGAACACTACAGATGTGGTATTTACCCAGTTCCTGGATGAGGGTGGATGGGGCACTACGGGACTAACCCTCATGGTCGGGCAAAGCTCTGCCATTTACGGTCTTATTGGTAAGTCTTTCAAACGGTACCCGGAGTTGCTACGTGCTAACTTCCCGAGGCACTGACATGGCTCCCCATCTGGCAGAAGAGGTTAGAGATGCAAGCAGAACGGTTCCAAACACAATGATCAGCAGCTTCCTGCTCAATGGGTTTTTGGGAATGGTAGTCTTGGTCACGTTTCTCTTCGCCATCACCAATGTTAACGATGCTCTGAATGACGAGACGGGGTATCCATTCGTCTGGGTCCTACGACAAACGGTTTCGCTCGGCGGGTTGAACGGGCTGACCACGATTGTGCTGGTCGTATGTTTTTCTTCCGCCACTACTTTCAATTTAGCAACCTCTCGGGCACTGTGGGCCTTTGCTCGTGACGAAGGCGTGCCGTTTAGCAGCTGGATTGCTCGAGTTCATCCAAAACTGCACGTCCCTGCAAACGCCATCCTCGTCACATGCGGCTTCGTTGTTGTCATGTCGTTCATCGACATTGGTTCGGAAATTGCCTTCGATGCAATTGTGTCTCTGAATGTGGTCTCGCTGATGTTTACGTTTATGATGTCAATTGGCTGCGTCCTTGTTCATCGAGTGCGTCACCCCGGTAGCCTGCCAAAATCACCATTCAGTCTCGGAAGGTGGGGAGTCACAGTAAATATCGTCGGACTCAGCTGGTCCACCTTTGCTTTCTTTTGGTGTTTTTGGCCGAATACATCGTCTGTAACAACGCAGACATTTAACTGGGGAGTTCTTATGTTTGTGATCACGATGTTTGCGAGTATAATCGACTATATGGTGCGAGCAAGAAAGTCCTTCGCGGGACCGGTGTCCAAGATGCATCTCTCGTGAGGGCAACCATAACGGGCTAGCTCTATGCCTCAGCCTTATTCCTCACTACCTGCCCACAAGGAGTGGGAGCCTTCTGGTCCGGAAGGAAGCATGAACGTTTGCCTCAACCGCAAGACCTAGCTCGAGTTGGCATGGTAGAAGTAGTCATTCCCGATGATATGGGTTTCTAGTCTTTCCGTGCTCACCAAACACGACCAAGAGCGAGCGAGCGAGCCAAGGCTGGAGATGATCGTACCATCCAGCAGGACCAGCCGACGAAAAGTGTAATTCAACGCCCATACAGGTCTTTGTGGGCCCGATCAACGTCTCCGGAATGCTCGGCCGAGCGTGCAGTTCTGGGGAAGAAGGAGAAGAAGAAACGACGCAGAACGGCAGCAGGGCCAGGCACGGAACAGAGCATAAACGAGCTTCCTTCGTGCAATTTCAATGCGCTTTTGCCGAGAAACCTGGGTGTTGAAACCTTGATCGAGATTACGGCAGGCAAGCGAACACCCTCCGGAGAGCTCATTGGCAAGAGGGGAAACATTGTTTCTTTTCCATGCAGTGGGGAATAGGAGACGATGGTTCTTGCGGTGCAGGCAGAGACCGGATGAAGGATCGTCCTCATTTCCTTTGCCGGGAACCACCCACGGCGGCGAGATGAGCCTCTTCCCTCTAAGCATTTCCCGTTTGGGCGCGAGGGGAAAGTCAAATCATATATATGCCGATGGGATCGCCACGGCCACATTCGAAAACACACCTCCCACCGGAGTCGCTCTTTCAGCATCATGTCGTTCGTCTCGGTTTTCCTGGTCGCTTCGACGCTGGCGGCGCAGGTCAGCGGTCTTGTGTGGACAGCGTGCGGCACCGGCTTGGACTGCACGACCATCCAGGTGCCCCTCGAGTATGGCAATATCTCCTCCGTCACCGCGGCGAATCTGGCCCTGATCAGATACAAAGCCACCGTAGCATCGACCGCACGGCTCGGATCGCTCCTGGTCAACCCGGGCGGACCTGGAGCATCGGGTGTCAACTTCGTGGCCGCAGGTGCGGGTGCTGCCGTCTCAGCCCTCAGTGGAGGTCTCTACGACATTATCGGATGGGATCCTCGAGGCGTGGGAGCCAGTACGCCATTGCTGGAATGTTTCGCCAATGCAAGTGCCGAGTACGACTTTGCCAACGCGCTTCCCTCCGCGCCAAATCTCTGGCTGGGACAGTTTACCAATGCGAGTGAAGATGCCGCCGTCGAATCTGCCATCTCAGGGTTCGATGCGTCCGTAGCTGCTCTTGCTGACGCTTGTGTCGCTGAAAATTCCAAGGCTTTGTTCACGTCAAGTGCAGCCTACAATGCGCGGGATATGCTCAACATTGTCGATGAGCTTGACGGAACTACCGCGAAATTGAACTACTGGGGCTTTTCCTATGGAACCGTCTATCTTGCCGAGTTCATCCAAGCATATCCAGATCGGGTCGGTAGGATCATTGCAGATGGCGTGGTCGACCCGATTACAAACTCTGACACTTATGCTGCGCAGCTGGCTGTTGATCAGTAAGTTCCCTAAACTAAAACTACAAGCCAAACCGTACTGATGTTCAATGAAGAGTCAGCACGAGGGATGCGTTGAATGACTTTGCTACTTTCTGTACTACTGCTGGGAGTGCAGGCTGTCCATTTGCTACCGCACCTACGGGCGTGACTGCCAACGTAGCAACACGAATGGACAATATGCAAAAGGATCTCTTCAACAACCCTATCGTCGCATCAGGGTTGTCCATCAGCCTCGACGTTCTCAACCCTGTCTTGAACTCCCTTCTCAGAGTCCCAACAACATGGCAGACTCTCGCATCAGTGCTCTGCGATTTAGAAGCTCGCAACGGAACATCGATGATTGCCCTCCTGACCTCGCTGGCAAGTGCAGCCCCTACCAACGGATCCGCCGCAGGAGTTGGCACGCTGTCTGTGAACCCACTGAACTGCATCGACAATGCACCCTCTTCCAAGATCACGCTCGCTGATGTAGTCAACCTCACCAAGACCATCTCCGTCCAGGAAAACACCCCCCTCTTAAACGCCGGGCTGACCCCGATCAGCTTCTGCCGCAACTTTCCCGACACACGCGCCCTGCTAGCCAATGCAGGGACCAGCAATATGTCCAATACCGATGGGGTTCTCGCAGCCGCCAAGTCATCCATCTTGATCATCTCACCCTCACACGATGTTGCCACGCCGCTGAAGGGTGCGCAGACCCTGCGTGATCTGCTGCCTAACTCTTCTACCCTTGCGATTCGTGGCGGGAGTGGCCATACCTCTATCTCGCACGTCTCGCTCGGTATGGCCGAGGCCGTCTCCGCATTCTTCACTGCGGGCACGTTGCCGGCAGATGGTGCCTTCTTTGCTGTGGATCAGGATGTTTTCCCAGCTGGGGTTACAGATAGCAGTTTGGTGACGCCTGCTGTGTTTAATGGTACATATACCACGGCGCAGCAAGCTTTGTTGACCGCCACGTACGATATTGGAATCGCCTTCTTGATGATTGGCTAAATGCTTAACGCTATATGCGGAGATGTAGTGCCGATAGAAATGAAATACTTATTTAGTAAACTCGTCGATTTTAAATGCTCACTTCTGTCCTATGAGTCTTGTGAATCTTGATTTGATGTCCTGTCAGTAGCTTTCACCAAAAGCCAGGAAATGCCCATGCGTAGCTGTCAGGCCGCAAGGTGACATCAGCTTGGATGCTCTAGCCAACTCCTGCTAAATAATTCCCAAGACGCCAAATATGCTAGTATGCCCATCCTATTCAATCCAAAGTTGGTGCCAAGGTAATTAGACTGAACCTCAATTCTCCACCCCCGGCCTCCTCTTCTCTCTTCAAGAAAGCCCTAACGCCGAGATCTAATGCCTTCTCACTCAGCACGTCCTCGTCCGCACTCAGCACCCCTCGGTCTAGGGGACCCTTCCGCCTGCCATCCATCTCCCAGAGGTGTCCATCCTGTTCATTCTTGACAAAGCAGACGTAATGCAAGTCGATGTCGTCCTCTTCTCCGGGGGCTGTTGACTGTCCCTGTTGTGCCGCAGATGCGTGGGCTGATTCGAGGATGGGCGAGTTATAGAGAAGGTCCGCGCGATCAGCTGGGGGTAGTGGAACGGCTTGTTTGATGAGGGTATCGAGATCAGACCCGGACTCTGGAATTCCTGTCAGCTATAGTGCTCCTTGCTGCTGCTCATGACTAAGACATACCAATAAACCCTCGGGCAGTCCCATTACTGACGGCGTGCAACAAGCCGATGAGACCACACGCATTCCGGATGGTCTGCTTGTACCAGAGCACCGGTTCTCCCTCGCCTTTGCCCTCGTAGAAATCTCGCTTCTCGTCTTCTTGTCGGCGGAAGGTTTCGTATGAATTGCTCACGGGAAAGACGAGCAGTAATGCGGCGGCAGGACGGGGGATGAAGGACAGGAGCGCGGGGTCATCGATGGAGAAGACGTCGTGGAAAGAGAGTGCGGGCGAGAGGCCTAGATTCTGAACCATCGAGGTCATTACTTCGGGGTTGTTCTCTGTATTTCAGTTAGGGTTTGCTTCTGTTTTGGTGTCTGGCAGTATAGCGACGCACCGAGGGGCACAAATGCCTTGGCGGTTTTGGGCACGTCGGGGTTCTCGTGTGTTTCTGCCATTTTCGAGTGTGTACTTCGCCTTCGATGCACAGTATTCACAGGATAACAGTATGGTGGGGGATTACGAAGAGTGCAGGTCGAAGGTCAATGGAATATTTAGTTGTAGCTGGTTGTAGCTGATTGTAGCTCCAACACTGTTAGGCACGCTTTTTGCGTCATTCTGCCCCGCGCCTCGGCCCGACCGCCTGCCACGGATGCCTCAGTGGCCAGGCACAACTTTGCCAGCATCTCCAGAATCATCTTACGGACTTTCTTTTCTCCTCTCGTGTCGACCTACGCTACGGTAGGATCAGATCCCACTGAGATGGACCTACAGCATCCTCCAGGTCCTATTCCTCTCATGGTTCTGCAATCTCATACGTTCTCATTCTTGAGGATCACGCAACGCTCCTGCTGGAAAGTCGATCGCCACGCCTCATCCCAAAGAGATGATGCCACTTTGGCATCGACACACTGACCGCAATTGTCGCAGTCCTTGAGATTCGGATGCCACGGGAGGATTGCACAGCCGAGAGTGAAAATGCAGAGTGGCATTGATTCAGCTTTCGCAACCCGCAAACCGTCCGTGGAGCGAATGCCGAGCGATTCGTACTTCAATCGCCTAGTCGCTCGTATAATTTGGAGATTGGAAGTCAATAATGTCCTCTGCTCCACCTCCACAAGACCCGTTTCTGCTACCCAGCACGGCATTCACCCACACGCGGCATGGGTGTCCAAGGTTCTTCGGACCACACCCTCGTTTTCGCTTGTTGCCAGCGAGACCGGGCAGGGATGGGACCCAAATGCATTTGCCATGAAACCTGCTCCAAGTCTTGGGGTCAAGGATGGCAGAAGTATGGTAGTACATACCGCCATGGAAGCATGTCCCTTTCTTTTCGTCTGATGCTACTTTAATGTCACTCTGTATTCCTGTCTGCTATAGAAGGATGCAGACAACAGGACATCTGAAAAACACCACGTCCTGGACCATGCCTCGTTTCTTGAGGCGGCGGTGTGAGCAGGGCGCTGAACCTATGCGTGTCGGCGCGCAACCCGGATCTTCTCCTATTCATGTTGCCAAGTTCTAGCGTAGCAGGAAAGAAAGTATAATTCATGAAGAGATCGTGGATAGATGAGACAGCATCCTTTTAACCTTTCAGGCTGAGATGAAACAGCCGTTGGGGCCGAGCATCAATGAACTCTCTGGTCGTTTCGTAGGATTGTGCCTGGCAATCGAAAAGCATACTGGAAGTACTTATACTCACCGACACGCCATTCTGCGTGGAAGCCATCGTCTCTACCAATCTTGTATTTTCACCCTTTTACCAAGTACATACATTCCTTTGGGAGTTGATCTCCACTTACAATCTTTAAGACAAGAAACAATCAGTTTTCGAAATGGTTTCCAACATCTTTTCCGTGGCGCTTGCCTTTGCTGCCGTTGCGTCTGCTCAAAACTGCAGCATTCAGTTCGAAGGCCGCCTGCCAGCTGGTGCGACCCCGTCAACGTTTGATGCGAAAACCAGTCTCTTCGACTCCGGCAACGTCTTTGGCAAGAGTGAGTAGATTTGTGTCTTGGTGTTGCGTCGCTTCTAACACGATGCAGATCTCACATGGGGAAGTATCATTCAAATACCCGCGGTGGTTGCATCTCTCGTAAGTCCAAGACAGTTTAATGGCAGATCTATTGCTAACGGGTCTAGTTTGATGCCAAAGTCGGCACGATACCATTTGAGGTGACCATCAGCGATAAATCTATCTTCGCCCCGTCGGCAACCAATGTCCAGACGGGCTTCCGTCGTGCCGAGCTTCTCCCTGCCAGCAACAATGGAAGCGATCCATCCACACTTGGGGTCAAGACCCTCCATTTCTCCCTGATGAAGGACGCTGCTAGACCTTTGAACACTTCCCACGAGTACCAGTTGGTCTTTGTTGAGAGTGCTGATTTCAGCACCAACCAATTCGCTCTGAAGACCGGTACTATTAGTGGTCTAACCGGTGATCCAAACCAACTTGTTCTCCAGAGCAATGTCCGCAACGCCACAACCCTCTTTGCCACTCCATTCACCGCGGGAACGTTCCACAACTTCGGTCTCGTCCTTGATTTCACCAAGAAGTAAGCTTCTCTTTTCGAACACCCTTCCAAGCTATAGCTGACCACTCTTCAGTACCACCCAAGTCCTCTATAGCACAGGCAATGCCGCCCTTGCCCCTGTTACTGGTGCTGTTGCCAACGATATCAGCGGACGTGGACAGTTTCATTTCGGGATGCTCAAGAAGCCAACCGGTAGCAATCTGAAAGACGTCACCAAGGAGGGATTCCAGCCTAGCAACATCAACGAGGGAATCATCTACGGTGGTATCTTCCAGGAAGATAGCTCTACTGGATGCATGACCTTGCAGTAGATGTATGAAATAATACCAACGTGGGAAAGGGAGAATGTTAATCTATTATACGATGTTAACTCTAGGTAGACAGAACCATTGTTAACTTTTTGGACGACATCTGTGCAGTGATTCAATTTGACCAAAATGTTCCCCCTAGTATCCAAAGGTCTTGTGCATTAAAGACGTCTTCTCCTCAAGCCGTACCCGTCTTACGTCAAGAGACGAAGAATGTGACTTATTCAAGACTCTCCCCCTTCAATTACTTTACGGTTCTAGTTCCTACTGATACCTACCTGGTATACTAGAACCTCAAGCTTCATCTACATTCCCCGCTGCACTACAAGGTCATATACACGCTTGATCTCCTCGACAATAATCTCCGGCTCCATGTACTGGATATTGTGCCCGCTCCTAGTCGACTCCCGATACACACACAGGCTCGGATCACACGACAGCTTCAAGATCTCCCGCATTCGCACCCCGGAATTCGCCTCCCAGTCGTCCACAAAATGCTGATACTCCCGGCGGTCCTGCTCCGTGCCGTTCCCCATCCTGACCGCTGCATCCAGCGTGTTCTGGAAATGCCGCGCCGTCCAGCGCCCGTGGATCACACTAACCGGGTGCTCGCCCAGCGCGTGCTCCTCCAGCTGCTTCTTGGGCGCCAGCACCGCCACGCCGAGCTTGAACCCTTCGCACTCCGCCATCGTCGTCGCCTGATACCGCGCCTCCCCCTGCGCCCGCTCAATCGCCGCAAACTCCCCCGGCTGCAACACGTTCTTCGCCCGCTCCTCCGTCACCTCGAAGGCGTCGATCCCCGTGTCGATCGCCTGCACGCACGCGTACGGGAACTCCTCGTGCCGCGCAAACGTCGTCTCTTGGTTCGCGTCCACGAACACCATCCCCACGATGTCCGCCCCTCGGAGATGCAGGAGCTCGCGCGCGAGCACCCCGCCCCAGGAATGGCCTACTACGATGTATGGCGGTGCGAGATGCAGGTTGCGGAGCAGGGTGGAGAGCTCGTGCGCGATCCCGACGGTGGTGTGGGTTTTTAATGGGCTGGGGTGGCTCTCGCTTTTGCCTAGGCCGGTGCGGTCGTAGGTGAGGATGCGCACGAAGGGTGTGGTCAGGCGTCGGACGGCGACCCATTCGTCGATGGTGCTGCCTAGGCCTTGCATCACGATCACGACGGGCTCGTTTGCGCGCCGGTCTGGCCCGGCGATGGATACGTACAGCTTGTGCTCGCCGATGCTAACGAGCCCGGACTTGTCCCCCTTGTCCCAGTCTTGGAGGGAGGGCTCGGTCATGTTTTTGGGTATTGGTTGGGAGTGCACGCGGGGTGGTGGTGTAGTGGAATGTTGGAATGGGGTAGGTGGACGGTTGGGGGTCTTTATATGCTTTCACGATCAGGTATCAATCAGTCGTAGGTGCGTGTGCAGGTACCGAGTAGTTGCTGCAGGGCATCAATGGTAGGTTTCAGTGTCAAGACCTTGCACAGTTTGTTGTAAATAGATTGACGTGAAGATAAAGTGTTCCCTCGGTAGATGGCAAACGGTGGACGCAATGTAAGGTAGTTTATGCTAGTGTGAGTCGAGTTAAGCAAACCAGGATTCAAAAATTGCTCTTGGTTGTAACTTGAAATGTTTGTGGAATCTGTAGAATGGAGAATACGGGGCGTCTGGTATATATATAGTCCAGTAGGGTGGGCGGCCATTCTAACTACAACGGGGGCATCTTCCCACTTAGTGCAGCTCACTCTACCTGTCGGCCTCGGTCGCTAAAGACCCACGCATCTCGGTAAAACATTCCGAGAACTGAACTGAACGTACTTATTGGGATACATACTAGACTTGTAGAATATGGCTGGCTACCTATCGTTTCTGTTCAAAGTGGTTTAAACCTTAGGGTATCATATAACCTGCATGCGCAAGGCTTGAAGTGTTTGGATTGGACCTATTTAACCGCATCTCTGATTCAGAGCGACTTCCAAGCGAGCGAGGAATCACACCCAGCAGCCCACCCGTCACTGAAACCGAGCATCCCTCCCCACCGCCAAAAAAGCCAGACTCCAAAGCTGGACTACATCACTCTCGGTTGGACTCTGGCCCGGCGGCGGCGGCAGTGCACCCAAGTCCTCAAACACAAACTTATCCGTATCTGCCGCATAGATCCAGCTCCAAACCTCCGTACTCAGATGCTGGCGGTTGGCTTCGATACTTTCCCACAGGACATTGTACGCATGCTTGACGTTCTCGTAGACGGACGCCGTGCCGCAGAAATCCGGCGTGGCCCGCCCGTTGGTCGTCGGGATGCAACGCGCGAGCTGGGCTTGCAGCCCCGATGCCATCATGGCAAGCTGCCAGCTCCAGACCACGGTGCCATGGTAGGCGCTCGTGGTCCAGTTCGCAGCGTAGATCTCCGGCTCGCCGAAGGCTGGGTTGGCTACCAGCATGCTGACATCGGTCATGAGACCTGCGGGGAAGCGGCGCCGGATGCTGTCGGCGGTTGTGTTCAGGAAGGAGGTGAGCTGGGCTTGGTTGGTGGTGTTGAGCATGAATAGCCGGAAGCAGGTATCGGTGTTCATCACGGCCACTTGGGAGAGATTGTTGTTTCCCTCGAGTGCTAGAGCGTAGAACGTTACGTTGCCCTCAATTGACGACGCTTGTGCCGGGAGGGAGGTGAGTTGGTTGTTATACTTTGGTGCCAGTGCCGCATATCTTGTCACACGGTCTTGCGCGGTCGCTTGCGGGAGGGTGACCTCGAAGAATGGCAGGGTTAAATCTTCCCATATTTTGGCGTATCCGCTGATCATAGAGGCGTTGTAGGGGAGGATTCCGGCAGTAGAAAGAGCGGCAATGCTGTTCAAGGCCGCGGGTACAAGAGCACTGTTCACGTCGAAAGGAATACGTCCGCCGCCAATGCCGTAGGTGCTGTCGCGCCATTCCCCTACGATTTGGCCTGGTTTGAGACGGATCAAGTTGTCTACTGTTTGATTGCCTGGTGCAGTGAAAGGTTGGGCGAGAGCAATGATTTTATTGGCGTTAATCTTGGCCAGGTCGAGATATGTGAGATTGGTGTTCGAAGGGAAGAAAGAAGCCGCAGTGCTATCCTTAGTCAATGCCATTTTCAGTCATATGCCTTGCTCAAAATACCTCAAAAATGACTCGGCCCTTAACGATCCCGTCGTACTCTGCAAGAAGTATCTTTCCATGAGTATCGGTAAGTAATAGTCTGAGTCAATCTACAAATTCTTAGAGCACGAATCTTCGGACTGGGGTCAGTTCTTACCATTTTGTAGTCACAGCTGGGTGCAGTACTCGTGATATTCTCCTGTAGGTTTACCCAGGTAGCATAGTCCCTGTTTGTGATCAGCAGATTACTCTTCCGTTGTGGTTTTCTACCGCATACCCAATCGTCTCCTCATGGCAGACTGATCCGTCAGTACTGTTAATTCTCTCCAGCACAGCGGCAATAACAGCTTCTATAGCCCCGCCTTCACCTTGACTCAGCACAGGCTGTAACAACAAGGCAGCAATCATGGAATCCCGGCCAAAATAAGTTAGGAACCGCCATGCTCCCGCGGTCAACTTCGTAGTATAGGATAGGAAGGACAACGATTCCGTCTGCTCCGGAGACTGGGTAATGAGGGCTTGAGAGTCTGGATTAAGCACGGATGAAGAATTTAATTGCTCGAGTTGTGGATAATTAAATGATGCGTTATAGATGTAAGTGCCCGCTTCCAAAATCAGGGTGGTGTTGTCAATTTTAACTACGCTGTCGATGCTCGTAAACGAGATGGTCGTCGTCGTGATGTTGTCCAACCACAGCCGACTAATTTCAACGCCGTTGTCAATCTGTGAGAACTGCAGAGCGCTCTGGATTTGCGAATGGAGTAGACTTGGGCCCTCGGTGAAGTCTCGAACGGTCCGTATACTCCCCAGGATGGCGACCGGGAGAATCGCTGAACTGTTAAGCTGCAGCTGCACGCTGATGCCATTCGTCGCATTCTCTCCGGGTCGGTAAATAGGCTGGAGCGGAAAGTCGCTGGTGACATTCAATAACTTGATGCCAAGGGTCCCGTTGATCCCATTCTCGGGGGCGAAATACGTGACTACACCACTGTTGCCTGCGGGCCATGCAACAACGATTCTCGGGCTAATCACAGTAAGATTGCTCCCTGGTAGAGGACTTGTTACAACAACTTGAGCTGACGAGTGGCAGTCTGAGGAGAAGTAGTTTTCATATGGAGGACTACTGAGGTGGAGCGTGGTGGCCACCGATGCACAGTCTGTCTCGGAGCTGGCAGTAACAGCCTCGGGTGCATATACAAGGTGGTTACTTGCACATCTGACAAGGATCAATATTTACACAATAGGGAAAGGTTGTTAACTTACGAGTATATTGATGGCAGATAACAATCTCCACCGCATCTCAGAGTCGGAGTACCGGCCAGCACAGGGCAGAGGAAGTCGGAGTCATAGCAGGTATACTAATTTTCGTGAGTACATATTATGCTCAGGTTTTGCAATTCGCAAGGCAAAGTACAAATGGGGATGTAGATTGATTGTTGCTTAGCGAATATCATTACCAGTGCTTCCCTAGTTAGCCGGACAAAAAGAGAGATTGATGGTTCGCAGTATATGATATATGTAGTTAAGATGAAACGGGTTATACAAAAGAAACGGGCAACCTTGTTGCTTGAATTCAACAGTGCGAATTTCAAAATGACCGAGAACGCCAACTCTTACCTTTGAGGGAGAGTAGAAAGCATCACCACACTGCTGCAAATCCTCCTGGCCAACAACGCGGGCCACCAGCCAGAATCTCACAACAAGCTTTCCGAAGAGCAACATGTCGTTAAAGATATACATCCCGACCAAATGCTGCTTGCAACAGGGTTAAGAAATTAAGCATGAGCACATGCGGAACAAAAGAAAAACATGAGACGAAGTCCTCGGCTTAAGAGGTCGAAGCTGCATATGCAATCGACGTCATGGGAGCAGGAATCCAAAAGAACCAGGCACTGGGACAGAAATAAATCAAGAATTGGCCGTCAGGACCTCGTAGTTTGGCCGGTTAGACAGTTTCCGGGTCCCGCGGGGTAGTGCGGGGAAGACGAGTACAGCAGACGTTCAGAGGGATTTAGTCAGCAGGTAGGTAGTACGATTCAACTCTGAATTGCTCTCAACATTCCACGTCTAGCATGCATTGATTACCTGCCTTCAACAGCAGTGCGATGAAAATCGTCGAATCAGTGCACCGCAGTCAAGCAAGTTTCGTGGGTCCGAAAATTATAATTTTTATGTCCAACATCCATCTTGTCTGGCTTCTGGCTTGCGACGTGCTCCTTAGCGAGGGAGTTATCCACCATGCGAGTCTGTTCAGTGGGATGTGGATGTGCAATCTAGACGTTACTGCTAAAGAGTCAATAATACTACAACCTGCATATCCTCGTCTATATGGGTTTGTCTACAGGAGTTTTGCACCGAGTCTAGGCCTCTACTACTGTCGTCCAGGCCAACATCACAAAAGCACCGGCAATTTAAGATGTGTCCATACATCTATAAAATCCAAGGCACAGCTTAAGGGTCAAAGATTAGGATGCTAACGAGCGAGGAATGGACTCTTGGTCCAGTCTATCCAGGCTAGTCAGCACATTCGGAGTCGCTTTTTGTATTTATTGCCCACTACAGCAAGAATATCTTAGCAATTGAAGCTCATTTAATGTTAGTGCTTCTCTCGTCCTCCGCGCGAAAGGCAAGCCAGCCAGCACCGAAGCACTCATCAATATAGGAGCAGGGCAGTCAGGCAAAAACACCTTCGCAAGAAGACTTGAAAGACGGGTACGGTCTGCCTAGACACTCATCGGGGATGATTAGTAGATGCATTGAAGATCTAGGGACTCACTCGCTCGATCTTCCACTCCTCTCCCTCCTTGCTATAGACAAACCGATCATGCAATCTACTCTCCCGGCCCTGCCAAAACTCGACCATCTCCGGCACAATCCTCAAGCCGCCCCAGAACTCCGGCACGGGGATCTTCTCCTGGCCCTCGAACTTCTGCTCGACCTCCTTGACCCGCTGCTCCAGCTCCTCACGGCCCTTCAGCACCGTACTCTGCTGGCTCGCCCACGCCCCGATCCGACTGCCCCGGATCCGCGTATCGTAGTACACCTGGCTCTCCGCACTCGTCAGCCTCTCCACCCGCCCTTCAACCCTCACCTGGCGCTCGAGCTCGCGCCACCAGAACGTCAAGCTCGCCCACGGGTTCGACGCCACGTCCGCCGCCTTCTTGCTGGTGCCGAAGTTCGAGTAGATCACAAAGCCCTTGGCGTCCAGCTCCTTGAGGTATACCATGCGGGCACTCACGCGGCCCGAGGGCAGCGATGCCGTCGACAGGCAGACTGTCTCGGGCTGGTGCACGCCGTGCTGCTGCGCGTGCGAGAACCAGCTGTGGAATTGCGTCAGGGGGTTGGTGTCGAGCTGGGCGCGCTCCAGCGCGCCTTTCGTGTATTGCTCGGCTTGCGCATTGGTCTTGTCGTTCGCGGGCGCGACTGTGTGGGTGGTGGGTTAGCTGGTCGCCGGGGGGAAGTGGGGTGGATGGCGGGGTTGCGCGACGTACAGATCAGTTTGGATGTGTCTTGGGGAGGATGTAGTGCCATTCTGAGGATGGGTGTGCGAAGAATTCGCATGGAGGATGGAGGGGGGATAGAGAGGTTTTCTCGACGGCGATGGCGAGTCGGGTGAGCTTGGAGTGGGTTGATGCTGGGAAAATAAATCAGTCGAGTCACGGTGGAAGCGATGACGCTTTCGATTCGAGAGATTTGGTTCCTGGCGAGGACCCGCTTTTTTCCACGGCCGTGTATGGCTTGGAGCGTGGACATGTTCAACTGTGTCGAGAGCCTTTCAATCCATTAAGTGATTTTGGTGCTTTCTCAAGTCACCAGACGGAAAATTGTATCTTACTATTTCCGCTTTGGGAACCTCTTACTCAAGAATGGTGCACTAAAGATCATAAGCTGTTCTCGCATACGGAGGAAGACTATAACTAAGTCATCCGATGTGTCGTCCACACACTTCCAAGTCACGTTATAAGTGAGGTAATAAGATTGGCCGGAGCCATATGCTCAAATCACGATGCCTAGCATCATGAGTTTTGCCATTTGCTTTTCCGTCAATCCTGAACCAATGCAGCTTCCACGCCTTAATATTGATCTTACACAATATAACGGACATCACTTACAAAACACTGGAAGCGCAAGGTTGCTTGGCTTGCAAATTGACCGCTTACGAATTTTTTGATGCTGAAAGTCAGCGACGGTTTGGGCAAGCATGCTACCAAATCGTCTGGATTGATCTAATTTGCGACTGCATAGAACCAGAAGGAGACTTGTAAGCCTCCATTCCTCAAAGTTAACAACACAATCATGGATGCAAGAGTTTCGGGATTTTCTGATTCAGTAAATTGCAATAAGTTATTATATTCTAGTATACAGGGCGAGTATTAAACATTCCTCGCCTATGTCATGAATCCAGCCTTTCCATCACCATTGGCATCGATCTTGGGGTTGAGCTTATCCATCAAACTCGGCTTCTTGTGTGCATCATCGTGCATATCGTTGTGCGTGCCCGCACCTCGATGAGTGGCATTGTTACCCGTCATACCCGACCCAGTACCATTACCACTGGTAGTGTAGTGCTCGCCCGTGGTGCCGTGGTGGTGGTGATCTCCCTCAGCTTCTGTCAGGCTGGTAGTGCCCTTGGCACCGTGGCCGCCGAGGGTGCCGCCAACGGTGCGAGGCTCGCCGCCGAAAGAATCAACTCGCTCCTCGCGCCCACCCAGGGATCCGCCCTTGTGCTTGAACTCGTCCATCGTTACGGCTGGCAGGGCCGATGCGGTGTGGTGCTTGGCCTCATTGTGGTGGACTTCATGCACGGGGACGGTGGTGTGGACCACGGATGGCTGGATGGTCTCCTTTTGGATGACGGGTTGGATGGTCTTGGCAAGAGTTAGTGGTGCTGCTGCGAGGGAATAATCACAAGGGGATTTACCTCGTGGACGTGGTGGTGAACATGCTCGCCTCCCATGGTTGGTGCCGCAGAAGAGGTGTGCTGGGTCTCGCCGACTTCACGGGTGTTCTTGAATTGAGCGGCCTCGGCCTCCAGGCGTTGCTTTACGTGGGAGTCGTTGCCGTGGTTGATTTCTCGGTGCTCAACACTGCCCATGTTGTGGGTGTGTTGCTCTGGGAGAACTTCCTTGTGCTTAACGGGTTGCACCGAAGTGTGGTGGTGGTCTTGATGAACCTCTCGGTCCACGGCGGTGGTCACATTCTCGTGGTGTGTCTTGGTTACATGTTCGTTTTGGACGGCTGGGTTGACGTTCTGCAAGTAAGAATCAGAATCAGTACGAGGACATGACGATGTAGACAATGGAGCGGGTTGGCCTACCTCGTGAACAGTGGTATCATGCTTTCCATCCTTGGAAAGGAATCCAGTAACGGCGGCCTTGGCTTTCTCCATTTTGATTAATGTTTATGTGTATGTGTGTGGAGGTATGGAAGTGAGATACTATGAATAAGTATGGAGAGAAGGGTAGATGATGAGATGATTAGAAAAGGCTTTAATCGTGCTTGGGGTAGAGCTCATATATAACTCCTCGCTCACGTTTCAACAGTGACGTACCGTGTAAACAGTGCCCCTCGCGGGAGCTGGAGCTCGTGTAGTCAAGCACACTACATCATCATCGATGACGACCCGCCTTAGGAAAGCTTATGCTAAGTCTCAGCATGCATATAGATGCACACGCAAATAGTCTAGAATGATAGTGCTTGCGGATGGAACCCCTCGTAGGCGGTCCATGGAGAATGGTATTTGATAGAGATGAGACTGGAGTGGCTGTTTCTTCCCTGGTGCATTGCGTTCTGAACCCTTCCCAGCACCGGTACCACACTCCACATAATGTCACTGGAGGCAGTAGAGGGGATTGGTGGCTGCTGGACGTCATGTATTCGGGGCAGACAACAAATCAGCACCAAGCAGAAGCAGAGCAGCAACGCAGAAGCGCTCTCGCTTAATAGAGGCCAATTCGTATGTCTGGATTGATATCCATCGTCACTCCTTCGAGCCCCGCTCGTCATTGGCAGGATGGGAAATCATGGTTGCGCATGCATAATGCGGAAACCCCGATGGCCCAAAATATGCAATTTGATCTGGAGACCCTGACATGGTCGAAGGGGCCTGGATGTGGCCCCGCGCCGATGCTCAAGGCGGTCGTGGATGGAGGCCTGGATGCGTCGCTTGTGGCCCAAGCTATGACATGGCCCTCTTCAGATTCCCCTCTCCATCCCGCCAGCATTACAACGGTGGCCCCGTGGGCTGCCATTCGTTGCCTCTCGCCGCTGCGGGTTAAGCTTCGACGTCGTCGTCTCGTGGTGGTGACCCTAGTCCTGGAGTCGGGGTCCACACACCAGTCCCTCGGTCCCGCCATGGACGATCCCCTCCCCAGCCGCATGGGGATGGCAGCCACGGCGGCGATCAGTTGCATACAGTGCATCATACATTTCACGCTCATTAGCAGAGCTGGCACGGCTGGGCAGCGGCGGCCTGGGAGGTTCCTATCCGAGACAACGAGCCCTACCATTTTGCCACTGGCTCCAAACCCAGGCGGCGGGGGCTGATTCGGCTGGAACTCGCCGCGTGGTTGCATCATATGTTTGCTTCTGACGTTCCCTGCCACAGCTGGGCCCTCGTCGGTGTGGGTGGAGGGAGATGAGATGAGCTGAGATGAGATGGACGGATGTGTTGTCGAGCCTTATGTTATGCCTTCCCCCGTTGTGACTACGCTGGATGGGCACGGGGCAGCACAGGGCTGGTGTCACCACCACCATCTACCCACGATCCGCATTCGAGACACCATGGGAGGGCGATGGTTGGAGCGATCGACCTTCGCCCTGCCTAACCGTTGTTTGGTTCACGCGTATCATATTTTAAGATGATGAAATAAGTTCCGAAACAACCATGCACCTCCGTCCTTCCCCACACTCGGTCACCGATGACGCCGTGGACGGGTCGTGGCCATCGAGCAACGAGTGCCTCGTGCAGACATGGCATAGCATGGCAAGGCATGATCTTTGCGCATTGTATTTATTGTCTGTACCTTGGCCTGACCTGACATCTCGCACCCATTGGGCCCCCCTCCCGCTTCTCATTCCCCGACGCGCCTGGCCTACCCGCGTCCAGCTAAGAAAGCTTCAGCTGGAGGATGGGAGCATGGCATTGGTTCTCGGGCAGGCTATTGAGGCTGCCGGCAGCACTATGCCGAATATGCCGCTGCCATGCCCCAAGCGGCCCAGCGTTGCGTCGGGAGCCAATGCGAGCCTGCCAGGGCTTCCGTTGTTATGGGCTATTGGACTCGGCATGTCCAAAATAGCCATCCACTCCCCAATGGGGACGCCTTTTCTCCTGGCGCGCTCTTCACACCCGCCCATTTGGTTCGACGCGTCAAACTCTGGAAGCACTGCCTCACCCGTCTGCTCTTTTTTATTTTATTTTGGGAGGCAGCAGCAGTGTTGGTCCGCAGCACAGATTCATCCAGGGCGACAGCATATAGATAGATCTTGCATCTCTCGCTTCCCATCCCAGCCTGGCCAACTCCCCACCGTGCAGGTCCCGACTCCCTGGCTGCCGATCCCGCCTGCATCCCTACTGCAAATCCCGCGTGTACGTGCGTCGATCACCACATCGTCATGAATTCCCTCCGCAGCCTCTTCTCGCGGAAACCTACCAATTCAACATCGCCCTCGTCCTCACAGCCCCAATCTCACCCGCGATCCAATTCGAATTCCGGCCCGACCAAGGTCCGCAAGTTCACCCAACTGAAGGGCAAATCCTATGATTCCTCCGTCGCGTTAGAACCGCCCGTCAAGGGTTCCTACCCGGTCGCCGGCAATGGCCCCAATGTGTTTGAGGAGATCCAGCGTTCGCGGGCCCGCAGAGACTCGCGCAGCCAGTCCATCTCGACGGGCTATGCCGAGCCTCCCACCATCCCACGATGGAGGGAAGATGTCCAGGAACGACCTCGGACGGCACCGCACAGTGGCCTCCCTTCGGGCCAATCCAACGAGACGACGGATAGGACCATGTCGGGCTTTACAGCGACGCCGCCCTCTTTTTCCGCGCACCGAGCGAAGCAAAAGGCGAAACGATTCTCAACCCTGAGTATGAATGATATGCACAAGCCGGGCGCCGTCGAGGATGTCCAGGCGTATCAACCGAGGAGAGGGTTGCCCGCCGACGACACACCCGAACTCACAGCACCTCCAAGCCTGAAGACGATCCACAGTCGAACAGATTCATCCCAGATTCGAGCGTCGCATGTCGACTTGCTCGACGCATATAAGAGTTTGGTGGGGACGCCCGAGATCTCCAAGTCCGCTGTCAAGGCATCGGGAGTCCGCAATTATGGGGAAGATGTTGCGGATAGAAACATTGTCGAGAATCGGGGAGGCGATGCATTTGACCTCTCCTTACCCCAGTTGAGTTACATGAAGAACATCTACTCATCATCGACCGCGTCAGGACGAGCCAATCCCAAGCATGGCCGCTTCGGGTCAACCTTCAAGGGCGTGCAAGAACATGATGACGGCACCGTCCTTCCGCCACAAGAATTCTACGATCGAACTACTTCTCGCGGCCCACGCTCCTCGCAAACTCAATCATCGCAGCCGGGGTCGCTCTCATCGTCCGATGCCACTGCTGCTGCGCCTAGAACGGCCCACGCCTTCCCTACCCGGGTCGACTCAGCCTCGGCCTATCAGGGGCCACGAGGACGCAATGATGCTGCTCAAGTTCATAATCGACAGAGCCGCACCGTATCTCCTGGATCTTATGATGATTCCTCCGCATCCAAGAGCTACCGTCGCCAGTCAGGAAACTTCACACACACCAACACTCCCATCCGTGAACGAGCACATTCTCTGTCGAGGGACTCTATTCCACTCCGGCAATCATCGCAGAGGCACAGTTTGATATCACTGCATAATAAACAAAGCACCCCAGACAGTTCCTCGGGTTCTCCCGTGAATTTCAGCCGACGTAATCAGTTACTGTCCAGTACTCCCGTCGCCAACGAATCTCGCACTCGACCGCGGACATCCTCCGTCGAACGCACCGAGAACATTTCACAATTGAACTCTCGAGCTGGCTCGTCGCGATACTCTACTGATTCACGATATTCGGTGGAATCGAGAGATTTTTACGATCCCGAATCAAGACGGTCGCCGCCGGCCGTAGCATTTGCCCACAGAAAAATGTCCACCGAAGCTAGAGACTCGTACGATCCATCAACCAGGCGAGCCGCCCCACCGGTGTCGATGAAGAACTACGGAAGGAACGGTGCACTGGCTGAGGGTGCCAAGGAAAAGCCATCTTTGAAAGGAGTTGTAGACTTGACCAACACGGTTGATACGAATGTCAGGACCAAACAAGCACCTGGTACCTATACCCCACCTACTCCGTTTGGCACCAACTGGCCACTCTCATTGGACTAACTCAACAAAAGCAGTCACTCATGAACACGTCACTCCAAGAGTTCACCACGTTCGGGAAGAGGCCATCACTCGCGAGATCCATACTCACGATGTATTCCACCGGGTTCTGCCTGTAATCGAGACGGAAATCCTTCCCACCAAGCACTATATCCAAACATCGGATGGGAAACTCATTGAGATTCCCGCCGACCAAATACCCGGTCGTACCTCAACCCCAAGTTTTCAAATCGTGCCCACCAAGAGACACAGCACTTATGGCGACTCGTCCCTTCCGGGCGGCTCCGTGGTCCATATTGGCCACCAGTTATCTGCACAATCTGGTCCCGTGCTCTCAAGTAAGAGACTGAGCATGACTCGAGATGGAGTCCCGAAGACCGAGTCGGTTTGGAGGCATGCACCGGAGCTGGAAACGGGAGGACGAGCGAGCGGCCAGACCATGCCGATGTACATCGATTACACCATTGACAGCGATGATAGTGATAGTGCTGATGTGGCATACACCACCATGAAGACCCCCACCAAGGCAGAAATGGCGCTTCTCTCCCGCGACGGTGGCTACGGAAATGGCGCTAAGCCAACTGGTATTACCAAGACGACTTCGGCAGCGACGCATCACAAGCCCCTTTATCAAGACATACGCAGCCACGATGAGGATACCAGCGAGAGCGACGAAGCAATGCAAACCTTGAAAAGAAGGAAGGAAGCAAAGATGCGCCTGAGCAAAGCATTTGATGAGGGAGGGATCGAAGCCGTCGAGCGAAATCTTCGCGAGCTTCGCGAGCTTAGGGATGTGGAGTGATCGGAGAGTGTGTGGGGTCTGCGGATATTTATACAGCGACGGCGTAGGAATCAGGTTGGCCTGAGCTCACGAACTAAAGATAATTTTTATTTCCTTTGTACTCTTCTAGTAGCTATATTTGCTTCGTATTTAACCTTACATAAAGCTAGTCAATATCTAAAATGTAATTTTCTAACCTCGTCCTGGTATAGAAGCGCAAGTCCGCCTTGTCTGAAGCGCAAAATGATCCTCGCTTATCTTGGGAAGAGCACCTCATACTGAGTCCTAGAGCCTCTCGAGCTACTACAGCTATAATTGAAAGAGAACAAAGCTCAGCTGTCTTCTTGTCTTTCGTCGCTTAGGTTTCACTTGCCCTTTATACGCTTCACGTAGACCACACATGAAACTTTTCACAGCATTCGGTATTTTCGGTTCGCTTTCCTCGTTTCTACTGTCAGTTCTTTTGGAAACCCACAAGATACACTGCTCTCATTTGTCTTTAACCATTTCCTTGCCTCAAAGTCACTCCCACGGGTTCATCTCTTACTAGCAGCTTCAAGACTCCCTTCCACATACTCTGAAGCTACAAACATTAGCGCTAGACATAACGCCGTGTTCTCTTGGACCTCTCCATGGCAAGTTTTCTTTGCAAGCGTCCAGACAAGAACTATGATCGCTAAATAGAGGCGCCGCAGATTTCTACAAGCATACTATTTTCTCAGCTTCAACAAAACTCAACCCTACTGCCGCTCGAGATGCCTCCAAGGAAGCGGACCGCGGATGAGATGTCGGTTGTAGAGGAAACGTGCATGTGTGAGCGTCACTCCACACAAGCGATTTGTGATAGCGAGAACCGCCTAAGCTATCTACGCCGGCAGCGAGAGAGTCTCAACAGCAAGTAAGGATTTCCCAAGACCTCGAATGTGGCAGTGCTGATCACGAGGTGATCTTAGAGTCCTCGTCACCTCACCAATGGCTCAGGTCAAGGTTGATCATCCGGCAGCGACTTTTGAGGTTTATCAAGGCCTCCTCGAGATCAACTCTGGTTACTTCGCCGAAGCCTTTCATCGATGGCGGGTCACCAAGCGGCGGCCAGACCACGCCGAGTCCAGAACTCCTATCGTTTGGCTCAAGAGTGCCGACTGGCAGCTCGAGGATCTAGACGCAAGCTGCTCGCATTTCATAAGTTGGGCGACGACCAGCGTGGTGGACTGGAGCCAGTGCTCGCTCCAGCATGCGGACGTGCTCCTCTGGCAGTTCGGCAACGTGCTCCGCAGTCCCGAATTCCAGGACTATTGTCTCGATCACCTGCGCCAGAGAATCGCGCAGCGCAGCGCCGTTACGTGGCCGTCGCCAGAGGAAGCTGCACTGATCTACAGGATCACGCCCCGTGGCTCTCCCCTACGAGCTCTCGTGGCGGATTCGCTCGCAAGCAAGAACCATTTCCAAGCAAGAGAGGATGTTCAAGCTTGGGCGGCTCTGATCGTGGAGCAGCGAGAACTGTCCCGTGATGTTTTAATGGCGGGTAGGATGGACTGGCGAGGTGGGCGACCCGTTCACGTTCGGTATCGGGAAAAGTACGCCGTGGATCAGCAAAGTGCACACTGTTTGCCCAAGAAGTTTGCGGCTTTCCTGCTTGCGGAGAAAACCATGGTGGAGTGGGAGCATCTGGAAGGAATCGGCGCTTGGAAGGGGAAGGTTGCGATGAAGCATCTTCGCAAGACAAACATGGACGTGGAGGTTGATCGGCGCTGAAGCGAGGTAGCGGTAGACTGGGAACAATAGGAGAGGGACAAGCACAAACACGCAACTGTCACAACGAGTGGAAATGAAGACGGAGGAACAGTCATTGATTTAGCTTATGAGTCTCCTCTGAAGAGAAAGGAAGACAGCAGGTTCCAAAGAACTAGCAGGTTGGCATTGCCGTGCAGCTAGTTAAAAAGTATGGCACGGTTTGGTCATATATGACGCACCCACCAGAACCAACATTGGGGATCGGTGTATGACTCGAGCATGAAGAAAAAGATGAATGGATGGATATCATCACAGGATATAATGGAGATAGCGAATAGCAGTTACAGAGCACTTACACAGGGAGAAGTCTTACTTGAGTGTTGTTCCGTGCTCATAGCAGTACTGAAAATAGAGAGGCCTGATATCGAGCTTGATTGCTATTCCCAACGAAGCAGGGCGGTTGAGATGTGGTTTCGAGATTACATGTGCCATCGGGCAGACCGGATATATCTGGAACTCATAACCAGTTGTTAGGGTGAATTTTCCGATGCGTAATGGCGCAAATTGCAAGTGGACATAATCATGGAATGTCATCACGCTTGTTTCTCCTCTGCCAGATATATTATTAGATGCCGAGAAGGGCAAGGGGTTTAACAAGGAACACCTCGAAACGGGGGCGACTTGGTCAGATTGGTCCAAAGGGTTGGGCAGCGGCAGGAATCCTCAGTCAACGTTCATGGTACGTGGGGCTGAGGTATGGACAGAACGGCCCCCCACAGCAGCACAATCCTTCTCACCGGAGATGTCATGGACTTGGCGAAAGTATAGGCAGAACTGCCTCCACGATAGCGCAATCCTTCTCATCGGAGATGCAATGGACTTGGCGGACGTCTGGACAGAATAGAGAGAGAAATCCTTCGCGCCGGAGACACCGCTAGCAGACGCAGTATTCATTTATTTGTTCGCCTTGCGGTGCAAGGTGTTTTGGCAGTCAATCTACTTTGGCCCCATGTCGCCCCAGCATAGTTATAGTTCTGAGGTAAGCATCTAATCTTCTAGAACCTCAGGGCTATAAGTCTGAAACCTAACGTTAATCTTTTTATAACTCACGATGTCGCTCGCATCGGCGCGAGCTTCGAGATGGGGCTGAGGAGCATCAGGGACGGCTGTGGCGCCCTCTGCTGCTCGGGTGGCGCAACAGCATCAACGGGAACCTGTTCGATATGAAGTGCTCCGAACCCTGCTGACTCGGCGGCGGATACTTTGCTAAGTCGAGATCAGGGTACTCTACCTTCCTCTGGACCACGATGCCCCGACGAGCAGACGAGTGCGTGGAAAAAGGACGGAGGAAGCTACAAGTGACATAGTGACATCGGCGTCGCCTGCAAGTGGTTACGCAGAGCAGTGTAACTTGCCAGGGACATTGTTGGCATAAAATTTGCAGGCACGTTTGCAAAGTCTGCGCAATGCATGCTGCTGGCCTGCTCGACGGCGCCGCCACACCGGGAGATGTCCTCCACGCGCGGGATGCTGTGGGCGATGTCGTATTTTGCCGTTTCGCCGACCCCAAATTGGCCGACCCTGATAAAGCTTGTCCGTCTCGGCTAATTCTCCGATGCGATGTATTGGCTGCTCGTGATCCTGCATCATGGACGATCCAGATCATCTTTCGGGCAAATGCGCTGGGCTATATTGTTGGCGCCCAGTAGGGGTTCATCTGCTCCCGAACTCGAGTAGACCGTTTGTCGTGGCCATGTAGACCAAGATGGACGTGAGCTATTTGATCGCATTCGGCATCCTTTACTCTGCTCGCATTCAACGCAGGCAATGAAAATAGCAATATGGTAGAAAAACAAGCAATGGTGATTGACGGCCACGATCTGCACTGGTGTCCATGCCCCGGCAGACATACCCTCCTACCTGGCCATGGCTAATTGCCCGGTCCTCGAACTTTCGACGCGTTGCACTCTATGACGAGTCCTCGTGGAGCATAGCCTGCGTGCTAACATTGCTGCTCGACCGTGACGAAAGAGCGGCGGTGTTCTGGGGTCCATGAGATGAACATGGGCACGCTGGCTTTCGAGGCCAGAGATCGTGGCGTCCTCTATATAACATCAGCTCCCGTCGGTTGGACAAGATCATCACCACGACAAACGTTCACACTCGTTTCTTTCCTCGTTTGTCTTTGATATGATGCGGTCGACTCTTTCATTCCTGTCCATGGTTCCGGTGGCCATGGCCGCACTAAGTGATATATGCACCGTCTCGACCATCCAGGCGGCGCTGCCGGCTAACGATTTCATCCCCGGCATTACCTTCGATGCCTCGTCGGTTACCGCTGCCACCGTCTACAACTCCAGCGTCAGCTCCAACAACTACCCCGATGCCACCATTGATTACTGCAATGTGACCTTTGCCTACTCGCACGCCGGCCTGAACGACAAGGTCCAGGTCCAATACTGGTTGCCCGCCACCTTCTCCAACCGCTACCTCACCACCGGTGGCTTCGGTTATGCCATCAACTCGGCCAGCAGCAACCTTCCCGAGGCCATCATCTACAATGCAGTTGGTGGTGCCACCGACGGTGGATTCGGAGGCTTCGATGTCCAATTTGATGCCGTTTTCCCCCTCACCAACGGCACGGCTAACCTGCCAGCCCTATACTCGTTTGTAAGCTTGAACATTGACCGTTCGAGCATGGACCAGACCCAAGCTAATTGGAATTGTTAGGCGTACGAGTCTCTGCACGAACTGACCGTTTTCGGAAAGGAGTTTGCGCGATCCGTCTATGGCGTGACCAACGGCACCAAGATTTACTCCTACTACCACAGCTGCTCCGAGGGAGGTCGCGAGGGTTGGAGTCAGGTGCAGCGATATGGCGACCAGTTCGATGGTGTGGTTGTTGGCGCCCCCGCCTTCCGCTTCTCCTTCCAGCAACTCAACCATCTCTACATGAACTTCGTCGAACAGACCCTCAACTACTACCCACCTAGCTGCGAGCTCGACGCGATCATCAACGCGACCATTGCCGCCTGCGACCCTCTTGATGGAAAGGCTGACGGCGTCGTTAGTCGTTCGGATCTCTGCAAGCTGGACTTTAACCTCACGTCTCTGATCGGTACTCCTTACTCTTGCGCCGCCAGTGGAGGAACCACCACCGTGTTGAAGCGACAGAGCATGAATAGCTCGTCCACCCCAGCTCAGAACGGAACCATCACTGCCGAGGGTATCAACGTTGTGCAGACCACCCTCGATGGCTTGCACGACACCAACGGCAATGCTCTCTACTTTTCTTACCAACCAGGTGCTGATCTATCTCAAGACGGTGCCACTGCCTACGATTCTACCACCGGCGAGTGGGGTATCAGCATCTCCTCTTTCGGTACAGAGTTTTACCAGCGGTTCCTCCAGCTCGTCGATGCCGATACCCTTTCCTCTATTGAGGGATACACCTACGATACCCTCCGCGACTGGATGATTCAAGGATGGTACGAGTACGAAGACACTCTGCACACCACCAACCCCGACCTGACCCAGTTCCTCAACGGTGGAGGAAAGATCCTTCACTACCATGGTGAACAGGATCCTTCCATTCCTACCGCGTCTTCGGTTCGCTACCACGAGTCCGTTCGTCAAATTATGTACCCTGGTCTGTCCTTCAACGAGTCCACCTCTAAGCTCGCTGAGTGGTACAAGCTCTACCTTGTTCCAGGAGCTGCTCACTGTGGACCAAACTCTCAGGAGCCTAACGGTCCATGGTGCCAAACCACTCTGGCCGTCATGATTGACTGGGTTGAGAACAGCAATGCCCCCGACACCTTGAACGCAACCTACACGGCTGGCGACTACATCGGCCAAAGCGCTGAGATCTGCCAGTGGCCACTGAGACCTATGTGGTCCAACAACGGGACCACCATGAACTGTGAGTACGACCAGCGCAGTCTTGACTCGTGGTTCTATGACTTCACAGCCGGCTTGAAGCTGCCCCTTTACTAGAGGAGTAGTCATCTGGACGCATCATTTCATCCGTTCCTCACCTGCAGATTCTGCCGAGGACGGCTTAGTATTGATGCAAACGACATAGGTTAGATAGACGACAACATACCCAATGATGCAGATGGGCGAGTAGGAATGTTGTAGAAAATGAAGTATCTCGCATCCACGGCGAGATTCTTTACATAGCGAGAATCAAGCACCCAAAGATAGCTTCAATGATGTAAATAGACATTCAGCTTCAATCAATTTTTATCATTATCCTCTGTTCAAAGTATTTCCAGACCCCCTGGCCGTGTTAGCGAAGAACGTGAGATCGCGACAAAGATGCAGACTTACTTTGGATTTGCCTCCACAAATTCATCCCATTCACGAGCTTTCATAATCTCTGCATCGGCCTTTTCATAATTGTCCTCGTCGGGTTCGGGTATAATCCCACTTGCCTCACCACCTCCTTCAATGATCCCACCACGCGCTCGTTCCTCCTCTAGATATTCGTCAATCGTCATGGTTGGTAAATTATGTCCCGGCCCAAACACGCCATCCTTGACCGTCTGCCTATCTCCGAGGAGTGTAAAAGGGCGCAATGGCTTTCCGCTCTGACTCAAGATGGGGCCTGTATTTGCGGATGAGAGTAAATCCCTGCGGTCCAAACGATCTGAATAATCGCGCTCTCCCCGGAGTCCATTTCTCTCGCGGTAATCATGCTCGAGGGCTTCGGGGGTGGGGCCAGGAGTAGGGGGTGCCATCGCCAGGACGTCGAGTTCCCGATTCATGGATTCGAGGGCTTGGAACGTGTTGTGGGTGCACAGGGTGATGTTGGTGAGCTGCAGCTCCCGTATCGCATCCTCGTCCTTTTCAAGATACGCCGGATTTTGTGCCAGAAACTTGCAAAAATTAGCAAGGGTTGGCAAAGGATGTTCGCGATGAACAAACCTCTAGCTTCTTTTTGAGCTCCTTCTCTTGCTTGAAATTTGCAATTTTTGCGCCACGTCGCGCCGCAGGGTCGGAGGTTGAGATGGTAGAGAAGGAAGTTGCGTCTTCGACATAGGTTGTATAAAGCTTCTTTTCCGACGTGGAGAATATATCGTAATGCTCTAGCAAGCTCAGGTATTGCTCATAAGCATCTCTTGCCTTTTGTAGAATATCCTTCCGATCTTTGTCGTTCTTGAGGAGGATCAAATCTCCAAGGCGGTAGTTGATCAAGAGATATCTGCGCCGACATCAATACTTTGTTATGGACCCTAGGTTCTCTGACCTACTGCAGATCTCCCGATGTAATATCTTCCAGGCTTTCATTGGGACTGAATAACGACAGTCTGTCCGTGAGCTGTCGACATTCTTCGTACGCAGCAATGGCGGAGGCAAGATTCTGCTGATATGTCGCGGTATTTGTGTCCCAGGATGACTCGAGCGATTTCCTTTTGCTTTCGGCGGAGGCGTAGAGAGACTTCAAGTTCTGGTCTGCCATTTTCTGGTCTGTGAGAGGGGATTGCGGAGTAGAGTGGCAGGATGGTATGGAGCGAATGCCTTTAGATGATGTTGAGTTTGCCTCGCGATGATGTCGATTCTTGGTGGGGGATGGACCTGGATACGAATACGAAGGGAATCGAGCCTTACGCCAAAATTCGCGAGGGTGCTCATCGACGCGTCTCCCCACATGTGATATGTATACTGGAAACCTGCACTACATCCATCAATCTCTGATCTCCACTATCTCTCTACACAAGTATACCGTTCATTCTTTCAGTGTTCTCACTTTTCTCCCATTCTTGACTCTCGTACTAAATCGTGCCTCTGAAAACTGCTGTTTGTCCTGCAGGCTTGCCGCTGCAGAGCACCCGCCGCACTACGGTTGTGTTTGCTATGACAACTAATCATGGAAGCAGCGTTGATTGACGCTGATCCTCCACCAATTTTCCCAGCGTGTTATTCCCATATCAGCGAGGATACAATTTCACTGCTGCGACAGATGATTCCGCCTCGGAGGACTCCCACGACTGAGGAGGAGAGCGAAAAGCTGCCTTTGAATAGTATTTCTCAGATTTCTGAGAGTACATTGACCGATCTGGAGGAACTGATCGATCTTGATTTCAGTAGAACTGGAAGCGATGAGGAACTTGTTCTGTCAAGAAAAGGTTTACCGGCAGCATCCAGTCATGCCACTACGCTTCAGCTTCCTGATGGAAAGGCAGAGCCTATAACTGACGATAGCCCATCACAAGTCAGAGTAACTAGGCAAGTTGAACCGCTAGCTATTCAAGCACCGAAGCCTCTGGATTTGCTATCACAGGATACTTCGACTCATATGCCGTCGAGTTCTGGATTTGGAAGTTCAACGAGCACCATAAATGACGGCTTGGCTAGCACCAGAGCTTCTCCGGTTTCCTGGCATTACTCTAATGCTTCTCATTCAGACACAGCACAGACAGAATCTCCAATTCCCCATCATGCTCAAATTGCTTTGCAGCCTGCCTTCCTTGAAGAGGCAGCACTCTCGTCAAAACTAACCTCTCACGCGCACGCAGAGTCCTCAGAGTTTGTACATTCTCCATCAAAAACTGCAACGCTTACTACGCGATCAACAGCGGACGTGATTGCTGATCTCGAGCGTCCTATTCGTAACCCCACTCAGGTTACTTCCCACCAACAAAATACCAAGTTCGACTCAGTGACAGACGCAGTAGATGCACGACAGCAAGGTCGCGGTACAGTAAACATGGGTGCTTCCTATAGCCTTGTGCGCGAGGTGGAAGATGAGCATACTTACGGCTCAAACACCGAAAGCGAAGCTGAATATGTTATGGAAACTAACAGACCGAAGAAGATCTCAGAGCGCCGCCGTCGTCAGCAGGCAATTGCTGAAGCACACATGCAAAAGACTACCCGGGAGGCTAGAAATCTAACTTCAGATGTGAAGCCTGGGGCAGAGGACCAACAGTCCACAAGGTGGCTCGTTAAACACTCCGAAAGCAAAGACATTATTTCCAGTCCAAGAGACTATCAAGTTGAGCTATTTGAGCGCGCAAAAGAAAAAAACATCATTGCTGTCTTGGACACAGGTATGTTAATCTGAATAGAGCGAGAAACTTTCTAACTTGGTCAGGATCTGGGAAGACTTTGATTGCTGTTCTCCTGCTTCGTCATGTTATCACCGAAGAACTCGAAAACCGTGCCTTGGGCAAACCAAAGCGAATCTCATTCTTTCTTGTATGTCTCTTATTCCCTTTCAGCTATCTGTTCTAATCATGACTTCAGGTCGACTCCGTCGCTCTTGTCTTTCAACAACATGCGGTCTTGTGCGCAAATCTCGACCAGAAAATGGCCTATTTCTGTGGCGATATGGGATGTGATCTCTGGAGCAAACAATTGTGGGAGAAACATTTCTCAGAAAACATGATCATTGTCTGCACTGCAGAGGTCCTATGCCAATGTCTGCACCATTCCTACATCACTATGGACAACATCAACCTCCTCATCTTCGATGAAGCACACCACGCAAAGAAGAATCACTCATATGCCAGAATCATCAAAGACTTCTATTCCAACATGCAGCCTGATGCGGTTCGACCGAAGATTTTTGGCATGACTGCATCGCCAGTTGATGCCAGAGTGGATGTGAGAAAAGCTGCAGCGGAATTAGAGGCACTACTTCACTGTGAAATTACAACTGCAGCTGATACTAGCTTACTACAATACTCGGTCAAATCCCATGTCGAGCAACTTGCAAAATACGCGCCTCTCGGTCCACGATTTGAGACAAAGCTCTTCAACCAGATGGTTGCAAGATTTAAGACCAGTTGGCTTTTCCAAAAACCCCTGAGATACTCATATGAGATGACATCCGATCTGGGCTCCTGGTGCGCAGACCAAGTATGGCCATTTTGCCTCAGTGAAGAGGATATTCCAAAGCTGCTCTCAAAGACGGAGCGTCTTTATCACGCCAAGCGTGTGGTAGAACCAATAGAAGAGTTAGAGGCACGAAAAGAACAGATCCGCGAGGCACAGATTATCATCAAGTCTCACGAATTTGAAGCCCCTGACTATGACCCTTCCAGATCCACGTCAAAGAACCTTTCTACAAAGGTTGTACTTCTTGTTCAGTATTTAAAAGAGCGGTATGAGCGACCTACTGATGACAAGTGCATCGTGTTTGTAAAGCAAAGATACACTGCACGCCTTCTTGCCCACCTCTTTGCTCAGGAAACAATCGGTACTCCTCATCTGCGCGTTGGAATGTTGGTGGGTACCAGGAGCCCAGAAGCGGGTGATCTGAATGCTTCATTCCGTCAACAAGTTATTACTTTGATAAACTTTCGCCAAGGAAAAGTCAACTGCCTATTCGCGACCTCTGTCGCAGAAGAGGGTCTCGATATTCCTGATTGCAACTTGGTGATCCGTTTCGATCTCTATACTACTCTCATCCAGTACATACAGTCGAGAGGCCGGGCTCGCCATGCTAATTCAAAATACATCCACATGTGTGAAGATCAAAATTTGGTTCATGCAGAAATCATCAAAGAGGTTCGCAAAAATGAGGGCATATTGAAGAGATTTTGTAACGAGCTTCCTGACGACAGAAAGCTTACCGGCAATGATTATAATATGGACTACTTCCTGGCAAAAGAAAGAACCCACCGGGTTTATACCGTCCCGGCTACTGGTGCTAAATTAACTTATAGAATGAGTCTTATGGTTCTTGCACACTTCGTTGGCTCTCTTCCTCGCAGTTCGGAAACCGAAAACGTACTTCCGGAATACGTTATTACTAACAGAAACAAGCAATACATTGGGGAAGTTGTCCTTCCCGAGTCATCCCCAATACGAGGCGCCATAGGAAGACCAGCATCTACCAGACAAGTGGCAAAATGCTCAGCTGCTTTTGAGACTTGTTTAGAGCTGTTGAAGGGAAAATTTTTGGACGAACATCTGCTACCAATTTACACGAAAAAGCTACCTGCAATGCGAAATGCCTTACTTGCGGTTGATTCGAAGCAGCGCGAGGCCTATGATATGAGGACCAAGCCATCGTTATGGAATATAACGGGTGTGCCCAAAAAGATGTACATGTCAGTTTTAACGTTGAAGAATCCGGAATACTTGGGTCGACTTTCTCAACCTCTAGCCCTATTGACCAGGACACCATTACCGAAATTTCCACAGTTTCCCTTGCACTTTGGACATGGCGAATCGTCGCCTGTCGAATGCAAGCCTCTCTCAACCCCGCTGGATCTCGATTCCGATGAAGAAATTTTGCATCAACTTAACGGATTCACCTTGCGATTCTTCAATGACGTCTTCAGTAAACTCTACGCCGCAGACCCTGCAAGCATGCCTTATTTTCTTGCTCCGATCAAGAATGATGTCTCCGTCACTGCTGAATCTCATCCCATAGATCTGGTTTCTTGGGACATTGTCAAGGTTGCCGCCGAACACGAAGGATTACCATGGGATGAACACACTCCAGAATCTTTCTTTAGAAATAAATATATTGTGGATCCTTGGGATGGCTCTAGGAAGTTTTGGTCTGTTGGTGTTACTCAAAAGTACAAGCCTCTGGACCCTGTTCCATTGAATACAGCTCCTCGCCCAGGCGCCAGAAGGAACAATTCGAACATCATGGAATATAGCTGTAGCCTTTGGGAGAAGGCAAGAGCTCGGAGAACTTTCAGAGGGGACCAATTCGTGGTAGAAGCTGAACTCATAGGTCTGCGTCGGAATCTGCTTGACGAATTCGATGTCGATGACGATGAGACGCCCAAAACTTGCTTCATCATTGTTGAACCCATGAAAATCTCGCCAGTAAGTACCTCCGATTCTACGAGTTGGATTAAACTAACGAACATAGATACCAACCACTGTTGTGGCTATGGCCTACCTCTTCCCTGCTATCATCCATCGCGTTGAGTCATACTTGATTGCCCTGGAGGCATGCTCCATGCTAAATTTGAATGTCCGGCCAGACCTTGCGCTCGAGGCAATGACGAAAGACTCAGATAATACCGAAGACCATGGAGAACAGCAAGTCAACTTTCAACGGGGCATGGGCGCCAATTATGAGCGACTTGAATTCCTTGGTGACTGCTTTCTCAAGATGGCAACCTCCATTTCTCTCTACAGCATGCATCCAGACAGCAATGAGTTCCAGTTTCACGTGGATCGTATGCTGCTCATCTGCAACAAGAATTTGCGAAACAACGCTATCAGTCTCAAACTTTATGAATTCATTCGGTCGCAAGGCTTCAACCGCAGATCATGGTATCCCGAAGGACTTGTTCTACAAAAAGGAAAGCGAACAGCTGCTCCCAAGTCTCATAGACTTGGTGATAAAACAATTGCGGACGTCTGTGAAGCTTTGATTGGTGCTGCCTTGCTCACTCAGATGGACACGAACAACATGGATGGTGCCGTCAGGGCAGTCACTGAACTTGTTCGTAGTGAGAACCACAATCTCACATCATATGCCGACTATTACAAGCAGTACACAAAGCCAAGATACCAAATTGCTGCAGCTACAGCAGCACAAAAAGACTTGGCACGACAAGTCGAAGAGAAGCATCCCTACCATTTTAAGTATCCCCGTCTACTTCGATCAGCCTTCATCCATCCTTCATATCCATTCTCCTATGAGAATATTCCAAGCTATCAACGTCTTGAATTCTTGGGTGACTCCTTGCTCGATATGGCTTGCGTAAACTTCCTTTTCCACAAGTATCCCACTCGTGACCCCCAGTGGTTGACTGAGCACAAGATGGCCATGGTTTCTAACCGGTTTTTGGGTGCCCTCTGTGTCATGCTGGGATTTCACAAACATCTCTTGGTCTTTAATGCAACATTTCAAAAGCAGATCCAGGACTATGTGTTCGAGATTACCGAAGCGCGGACCGAAGCTGAAGAAAAGGCGATTGCAGACGGCATGACAAGGGACAAGTGTTCACCTGATTTCTGGGTGCAAACCAAACCGCCCCCAAAATGTCTTCCCGATATCGTAGAGGCTTTTATTGGGTCCCTTTTCGTGGACTCCGAGTACAATTACCACGAAGTCGAACGATTCTTCAATGAACATATCCGGTGGTACTTTCAAGACATGAGCATCTACGACTCCTTTGCGAATAAGCATCCGACCACTGCCCTGGCCAGTTTCCTGGACACCAATATGGGTTGTTCCAACTGGCGCTTGTTCTCAAAACCAATTCCTCAAATTGATGGTTCTAAGACCCAGGTACTCGCATGTATCATGATTCACGACCAAGTTATTGCCGACGATTGTGGTGATAGTGCTCGATACGCCAAGGTTCGAGCTAGTCAGCTTGCAATGCGGATCTTGGACGGACTCTCTCCGACCGAATTCAGGCAGAAATATGATTGCGACTGCTCGACCGACGGAGCTGTGATTGTTGATGAGGAAGTCCAGCATGGTTCGGCGATCTGATGGGAAAATGGTCTCTTATGATGATGAGCTGCAATGGAGGGTTACATTTGCGTAGCTCGCGTAGCGCTGGACTGGAACTATTACAATGAGCGTCATAACCAAGGTAGATAGATATTAAGAACTGATTTCCCACATTATGGTTCTCATCCTATGTTTTAGACAGGATAAATTGCGAGGAAAGTTCGAGGTCTCTTCCCGTGCTGTTGTGCTATCAATACTTTGGGGAAGCACTAAGTCCTCATATTTGCCCTCTTAGATATGTTTTGAAAAGAGTGCTTGTCCAGGTTCATAAACACCAAGTCCAAGTATCCAATGTGGAGTGGACCGTGGTAGAAGGAATGAAGGTCACAAGAAAGAAGGTGCAAAAATCAGATATGAAAGCCTGCCTTCCTAGTCCAGGATATAAACGGGACCTGTTTCTCCGGCATCTTGCAGCCAACCTTAAAAGCCATATACCAGCGCTTAGTCATCATCGCGTGCCGGTCACGGTGCTGAACCTCGGCAAGCCAGGCGCATGGCCAGCCTCGCGCGAACTTCTATCCTTTTGTCATGGGAGGCAGTTCAACACTCTCCAGCCAGCCCTGTTCCTTCTCGACCCATCATGGATTTCCTACCGACTCTGCAACAGGCAATCGACGAGCAGAAGCCCTCTCTCTTCGAACTTCTTTCGTCCACCCAGCTTTCGTCCCTAATCCCACCTTCGCTCCGATACCTCCTCGCCGTTGCAACACACCGGCATCCTCGATACCTACTGCGGATACTCAACTCGTTCGATGAGCTTTACGCACTGCTGATGCTGCTGGTAGAGCGGCATTACCTCTCTACATACGGCGGCGGTTTCACGGAGAACTTCTATGGCCTCAAGCGCGAAAAATGTCTGCGGGTTGGCGAAATATCGCGGGCAAGTATTGCAGCACCAGCGGTGGTCCGCGAGACACTGGAGCTGCGGAAGGGCGACATTTGGAAGAACCTGGCTATAATGGTCGGTATACCTTATCTGAAGCGGAAATTGGATGAGAGCTATGATATCAACGCTCCGCGGGCATTACTGGGTGCAAATTATACACGGCTCCCGCCGAACCCGACCTTGAAGCAACGCTTCTTACATTACTACCGATGGTTTCTGCGGAATATCTACCCCAGCATTAATGCTGCATATTACTTCGCGACCTTGGCTTTTAACATTGCCTATTTGTTTGACGGATCGAAATACCATGATCCGTTCTTGTGGCTTGTGGGAACTAGAATGAGGAGGATGGGCCAAGCTGACTATCAGGCTATTGCAACTGCCATGGAAGCTGCGACGGCAAAGAGTGAGAGTGGTTCTGGACTCGGCACGACATCAATTCTACATCCAAGAGTCCTCGGGCCAAGATTGTTGGGGTCTTTGAGATTACTACTGCCAACTTCTATATTCGCCCTGAAATTCCTTGAGTGGTGGCATGCTTCGGATTTTGCTAGGCAGCTCAGCCGGAAAGCCGCAGAAGGTATCGAGTTACCACCGCCGGTAATTTCGGGCCTCTCACTTCTGAATACCAACAAGACACCTTCGACTAAAAATACTGATCAGGTATCGACTGAGAAGACCGATGGAGTTGAGCCTCAGCGCCCGCTCTTATCGTCGGTGACTCTCCTTCCAATCTATACTGTTCCTGTACCTGAGGATAAGTCTCTGTGTCCAATTTGCGAGCAAGATATCACCACTCCCACAGCCTGCCAGACTGGTTATGTGTACTGCTATACCTGTATCCATAGATGGATTGAGGGTAATCACGAAAAACAGGAATATTTCTTGGATCGAGCAAGCGGCAGACAAGGGAAATGGGAGAGTGGGAAGGGCAGATGCGCGGTCTCAGGACGCCGAGTCCTGGGAGGCACCGAAGGACTGAGGAGAATAATGGTTTAGCAGAGTTGATGGGACGGAAGGAAAACTGTACATGTATTATGTGACACGACGGCGTTCTTGGAGCGATAATATCTCGGCGACATAGCAAGGGGTCTTTGGAATCATGAGACCAAAAATACAGAATGTTTCAAAGTCTTGCAGTTGATGCGTCTGGTTGCCAACACCGTAAATACTACCACAGGAGTCTGTCATGTGACTCACAACGATAGCAACCGTACGTAAAGGAGTATCTCTGCACTCTTCGTTCACATTTGGAAAGCAGATAAATCTAAGGGGGTTTCGATGAGAAATACTGTTTGAGCAGACAATTTTAGTGTTGTATGTGAAGAGTCTTCCGGTCGTGGAAATAACTGAGGTTGCAAGCCAAAAACATGAGCATAGATCCAGTCATCAAGACTCATTGATGTCTTAATTTAATCCAAGTCTATAAGTATGTTAACATTATCGTGGATCAATAACTGTACATTTAACTCTCGTCAAGAATCAACCATGCTAACAAAGTAAAAGTAAAGTCTATAGTATTAAAAATCTGTACCTAAGCGACAAATGCTTTTCAAACCCCCTTTTCATCAACGGGCACGTTATGTTCGACTAGGTATGTCCCAAAAATACATAGCGTAGCCACCGCAATACAACTGCCACAAAAGCACTGCAGGGCGAGCCAATTTACGTTCAGCAGCGCGCCCGCAATCGGCGTTCCCACCAACAGGCCTAGCCCAGACACAAAAGCGCACATCCCCATCCAAGTCCCCATAAAGCCCATATGTGGTACGAGATGCGCTACGGTGGCGGCTTGGAGGGAGACAAATGTGCCGGAGCAGAAGCCGTACAAAATACAAAAGACCATCAGCGCGGGCTCCGAGTAAATCGCAATCCAACAGAATGCCAGGACACATGACAAGCCGGAACACACAAACATGGTATTCAAAACACCCAGTTTATCCGCTATGAACCCTGGGCCAATTCGACCGAATAATGACGCGGCATTGAGGATGGGGAGGGTGTAAAACGCCAGTTCGGAGGGGACGCCAGCGACGTCCACTGCGTATTGCTGCACGTAAAAGAATGGAATGTACAATCCCGTGAAGCCAAAGAAACACGCCAGGTTGTACAGGGTGAACTTGGGATACTTGATGAACGCGGAGAGATCGAGAAAGCTCCTCTTCTGGCTTGGCAGCACGCGAACCCTCATACACGAGCCACTGACGAGAATCGTAGCGAGCATGATGAATGCCATGACTCTCGTTGTCCACTGGAACCCAATTTGCGGAACAAGTCGGTGGAAGATAATGGGATATATAACCCCGCCTGCAATTCATGGTCAGTAAGTTGCAACAAGCCCCCAGTAAGTGTATGCTCACCAAAGCTACTTCCCGAAGCACAAACGCCCAGCGCAAACGCTCTCTTGGTGGTGAAATAACTGGACGGGATCGAAACCGCCGGGATGAAAACTCCACCAAAGCCAATACCCATGCAGATGCCCTGCGCGAGCATGAACTGCCAGTATTCCTTGCACAGACTGGTCATCATCAGGCCGAAAACAGCCATGACGGAACAAATGATGAACTGCGGTCGGGTATAACCCAGATCGCAAAGCGGACCCATGAACAAGGTGCTGGCGAGCAATAAGAAGGCCTGAATGGACCCAATCCAGGCAATTGTCGACTCGGGCTCATGGGCTAGAAGATTGGCGCTGTAGTACGTCTGGAATGCACCAAAAGTATTAATTAGACCCCTTTCCCGGACGTTAGCCTAAGTTCTCGCAGTCACTTGGAAGATATATTCGATACGTACCAGGTATTCATGAAGCAGAAAAAACTGCCCAGGACTTGCAGCCAGGCGAGCAAGCCTCCATTCGGCGGCGGTTGATGGAGCGGCGCGGCGTCCGCAGCAGGCTCGCTCGACGCCCCGGGATCCATGACGGGACTTTTGCTTGGAGGCAGCACCGCCGCGCCAGGCTTAGTCTCGACAACAGTAGCACTCATGGTTGGTTATCGAGAAGCAGAGCATTAGAATCGAACAAGAACAAAGAACCAAAAATTGGGCATTTTCAAACATGCCGTGGTAAGGAGGCGCACTGTTGATATCCCTTCGGTCGGACCGATATGCTTGCGGTTTGACATCCGATCTGGTGGGATTTATGGGCCCATGGGTGGATCTGGGCTGAGCTCGGTAGCTGTGACGGCAATGAGCTGGCTGGCACCGAGGTGTCGCTGATGTTGCCGACCAGTCTCGGGTCGGTCAGCGGCGAAGCAAAGAGAAGTTGTCGGTTTCATTCTGGACGGTTTAGTCCGCCCCTTTCTGTCGAAGGTGTGTGTTGTCTTGATATATACAATGCCCCCCGTATTGATCGATTTCACTCCGCGGTCCTACCACCCACGTCAGTCCTGCAGGGCAGATCAGCCCTCTTCCCCAAGACTCTTTGCATATGTCAAAGAACCAGATTCCTGGATCGGATTAGGGTTTGTTCAGGGAGCTGGTGTCTGAAGGATTCGATCGATTGGGGTGCGCAAGGTTTACTGGTCGCTTAGTGACGTCGTGCAGTAGGGGTTGATGTTTGCGGTCCGACCCTTTTAGCCGGAACACTTGCTGGCGTGCTCTCTTGGCTGCGAACGAGGTATGGCCGTATGCGTGCCGGCGAACGAAGGGACTTTATGGATATTCCCCAGCGCCAGATGGATATTATGATCTTGTGAATATGCACAAAGCGCTGATATGAAACCTATTTCGTGAATGAACGTTAGCGCTTGTTTCTAGCAACTAGGTTCGTCTCTCTGGTGCAGTTAGCCTGTTCAAATTTTTGCGAATATAAACTAACTCAATAGTAATTGAATGGAATTCTGGTGAGTTACTTAATAAATAAAAGACCACGGGCCTTCAATAGTCTGATTCTGGTAGAAGAATCACAGTTCGGCATAGCATATATGATGATGGCTTCCCTGGCAAGGCCATGGCCACAAGGGTGCCCGGCGAAATCTAGTCTTAACGTACTTGCCAGGAAACTCATATCAAATATCGGATGCCCGACCCCAAGCTGGGCTCTGCAAGTCAAAGTGGCTCGGCTACTGATGACCCTAATTCTGAAGGATTATACGCTATATGAAGCTGTACATGTGCCCCAATCAACGGACCGGCGCAATCATGTGACTGATATCGCGAACCCGGGCCAGCTCTGAATAGATAGCGAAGAGGAGCTACAAAGTCAGCTGTTTCAGGAACGGATCATATCCGCGATTATACAGCCACTTGGAAAAGACGTGCAATTGTAGGGTTTGTCGCTGTCTTCCGGGCAGTCGTGTATATGGGTCCCGCGTGGTGACATCAATGGCAACCTTTACCGCGGCGAAGTTGACCGTGGAAAAGGTGACCGGTCATTGAGACCCGACATATGGAAACCTTACCTATAGCTTTCCGGGGCCAAGATGCAGATAAGAGTCAAGTTGACGGAATATATAAGACAAAAACCTCATGTGCAATCTGTTGTTTTGTTTCAACTGCATCTCTTGTGCATTGACATGATGGTCCATCTTGCGAGACTAGCCGCGATTTTGGGTTCGGCCGCGACTATCGTCCTGGCTAGTGACGTCTCGCTTTACAACTCCTCACTTGTGGTAGCCCTCAAGAATGGTTCTTATCTTGGGCAGCAGAATGCATACTACAACCAAGATGAATTCCTCGGAATTCCGTACGCCCAGCCCCCAGTTGGGAACCTCAGGTTCAGAGCACCGGTGAGCTTGAACACGACTTGGAATTATACTAAGCCGGCAACGAATTATTCTCCCATCGTGAGTAGATCTGATCTATTGATACTTCATGCTAACTTCATCCAGTGCGTTGGATATGGATCCGACTCCAACTTTTATACCTCTTCGGAGGATTGTCTAACCATCAACATCGTCCGACCGACAGGAGTTGTTGCAAATCAAAGCCTGCCGGTTGTCCTCTGGCTATACGGCGGCGGGTTCTACGAGGGCGGAACCGTTGATCCTCGATACAACCTCTCGCGCATTGTGCAGAAAGGCGTTGAGGCCGAGAAGCCCATCATCGCCATCTCCATCAACTACCGCCTCTCAGCATTCGGCTTTCTTTGGAGCCACGAAGTTAAAGTCAACGGGACGGGCAACGTGGGACTTCGCGACCAACGGCTCGCGATGCACTGGATCCAAGAGAACATCGCGGCCTTCGGAGGCGACCCAGCTAAGGTCACGCTGTGGGGTGAAAGTGCTGGCGGGATTGCGATCGGCCGACACTTGATTGCTTATGGTGGCCGTGATGATCAACTTTTCCGCGGCGCAATCATGGAGAGTGGGGGCCCGTTGGAGCGCTGGCCCTACGCCGTCCCCAATTCCGATGAGTATAGCGAAGAGTTGTACAAGAACCTGACCGACAGTACGGGGTGTACCAATGCATCAATTCCCTTGGAGTGTTTGCGGAGCCTGCCCTTCGCCAAGCTGAATGCCGCACTCAACATTACCGATACTTGGATCGCGGGAACTGGACTTGGACCGTGGGTATCGGTCATCGATAATGACTTCCTGGTGGATTATGCCAGCACTCAGATTGATGATGGGAGATTCGTAAAGGTGCCGATACTTTACGGCACCAATACTGATGAGGGAACTGCCATCGGGCCTTCGGGTGTCAATACCGATGCAGAGTTCGCTGCTGCTGTCGCGCAAGGTGGACCCGATAATGTAACTATACAAATGGTGGAGTCCCTTTATCCTAATGTGGACGCTTTGGGAATCCCTCTGGGTTATAATATGACGGTTTCAGACTACGAGACCTATGGTACTCAGTGGAAGAGGATTGCCGCTTTCTTTGGAGATGCCGTCGAGCATTATCCAAGGCGTACCGTGACGCAAACTTGGGCCAAGAACAATTTGACAGCATACAGCTACCGCTTCAATGTCAAACCATACGGTCTTAGCAACGTCATCGGAGTTACTCATTTTCAAGAGGTTGCTTGGGTGTTCAACAACATTTATGGAGCAGGCTATAGTACCGATCCGTTCGGAGATAACGATGCAGCATATACCACTGTCTCAACTCTTATGAGCCGGATGTGGGTTTCTTTCGTCCATGATATGAATCCAAATGGCCATGGCCGTAAGTTCCTCCAGTTCTAATTTTGGGATGAAGCCACATTAAATTTTTCGTCTAGTTCCGGGATATCCTGTTTGGCCGCAATACAATGCCACAAGTGGTGAAATTGGCCATAACTATGTGTTCGATGCCAATGTCACTTCTTACGTTGAGGCAGATGACTGGAGAATCCCAGGGATGGCATTTATCGCAGAGAATGCACGGTCTCAGTGGAAGCATTAAAGATATGGACAGCATCTATTCCTCGCTAGACCGCCTTAGTAGTATCCAATAGACAATATGGCAGTACTCGAGTTACGTCTTCTGAATACTCCAGAAATTATTCCAACCTTTTTTATCTTCACGCCATCATGGCAAGGTGTAGCGCTTAAAAAGCTATTAGTAATGGTCTGGTAAGCGCACCTGGAACTAGTACTCCATCAATGACCAGATTTGCTCCCGTCATATAGCCCGATGCATCCGACGCACAAAATATATACGCCTAGAGATATCAGCGCATTGTTCCCACAAAGTTGATTATGTCCCAACAGTCCTTACCCCTTTCAACTCATAGGCATCGCAGAACCGGTTTCCGGGAATCATGGAGTACCACTTTTGGTTCCATTCTGCAGGCTGGGTCGCTATCATGTCGGTGGAAATAAACCCGGGCGATATGCAGTTGACTCGACAGAAGTCTACCCATTCCACGGCTAGGGACTTTGCGAGATGTACTAGAGCAGCTTTCGACGCATTGTACTAAACATATGATTTTCGGACCCGATCAAACCTCGAAATTGTAGAGGGAGGTGTTGACACGAAAAGAAAAACTAACCGCAGCTTGCTTTTGTGGGACATTGACCAAGGTCGCGCTCACGCTAGCAGTAAAGATGATATTCCCCCGTCCCTGCTTCTTGAAGATCCGGGCCGCTCCCTGTGCCGTGTAGAAGGCCCCATCGAGGTCCACCCGCATGATCTCCGAGAACTGATCAGGGGTATAATCCTCCGCATTGTGATAGGACACAATTCCCGCATTCGCAAGGACAATGTCGAGATGACCGAAGTTGCGTTCAATCGCCTGTAGGGTGGTCGCAATACTTTCCGCGTCCGTTACATCGGAGCGGTATGCTCGGAATTTACCCCGTTTGCATCGGCGGAAATGGATGCAGCGATTGCGTCTGCATCGTAGGCGGATGAGCTGTAGATTAAGGCAACCTGGTAGAGGTATCAGTATGCCATCTCTTTCGTCAGCATTTGATGTCGTTACTTCTGCGCCAGCTTCTGCTAAGCCTCGAGATACCTCGAGAACAATATCCGTGCGTCTCCTGTGATTCTTACTTTAAGTCAGTCTTCACAACCGTATGTAAATGAATACTCAGTATAACACTCAAAAATTACAGCGGCAACTTTGTATACCACAGAGAAAGCCTGCAAGATGTGGTTGTATCCTGGCTTGGCGAGAACCATGATTGTAGACGTATCAAAGTAGGGAGAGCTCTGTAGCAAACCACGTCAGTATACTAGATTTAAGAATATATCTACCTGAAGTAACAAAGGGCTTTTGAAATCGACGATTTATATTTCTAGAAATTTAAGCTTTCGAAAACCTTTTAATCGTATCTACTTCATACTATACTAGCAAGTTATTAGGATATTAGATATAAGTTAAATCTTCTAAAATTTTCTAGATATGCGTATCTATTCTCTCTAGAGATCACCTCGTATTTGAAGAACAAAGTAATTATAGGCTTTACCTCTAGCACAGCCCTTTTCTATTCAAGTTATAATAAACAATATAAGTAAGGTAACGTACACCACAAGCAAATGAAACACACAAGCGAGTGAAACACTCGAAAATACACCAAAATTCACGATTTTTAAATCCATTTATCTCTGTAAATATTTAATATAACTACTTAAACTTGGTATATATACTCTTTATAATATATTATAAAATAAACTCAAGTTTAAGATATCCTTACTATATAAAAGTATCTAGAAACGTAAATAGCATAGACTTTTAGACCCCAAACTTCAGTATCTAGATAATCATTATAGCTATACAGTTAATACTAGATACGCAACCTATATATATAATACAAAGACTATATAGTAAGTTTGAGGGCTTTTTGATAAGCACTTGTAGAGATATGAAGATTTAAAAATCGTGAATTTTGGTGTATTTTCGAATGTTTCACTCGCTTGTGTGTTTCATTTGCTTGTGGTGTACGTTAAGTTACTCTTAAATAAAGACTAATCAAAGCTTAAAACAGTGTTCAGGTAAGTGTAATCACTATATAACCTAAGGTACTATTTTATTCTATCCTACTATATAAGTATAGCTAGCTATAAAAGTAAATATATTGTAATGGCCGGTGCTATACCTCGATGGTATAGTACTGAGAGGTTATGGGTAACAGGGTAGAGGTAGGTGCATCACAAAGACGGTTCAGTAGAGACGTTACTATAAGTAAAAGAACTTAATTGAGTTGAACACGAAGCTCCTATAACTAGGAAATACTATTCTACTTATATAAACCTTCGTGTTCCCTGGATCCCTTGGATCACAGTGATCCAATCACGTGACACTACATAAGCGATATACGGCTAACCCGTGATCTCCACTTATGGTTCTCTATGTAGCTTTACCTACTGAGCCTCAGGCCATAAGCTATCATGTGTTTGTAACATATATCTAGCTCTACCCTGTATCTATCCTCCTATGACTTTCTTAATGTTGGTACATTGCTGCATGATCAAATGAACAGTCATGTGACCAAATCTGCAGCATTTACTTACACTAGAGGCTTCCACTATGTAACATACTTTAATGAATCAACAGAAGCGCCACCAACGCCAGCGAGCATAGACGTCGTCTACAACGACGTCGGTGCCTGCTGACACCGGTGGACTTCTTGCCAAAAACCTCACTGCCTTCACTGCCTTGCTATCGATGTCACAGGGAGTGTGCTGACACTTAAAAAGCAGATTAGAAATGCACTATATCTATTCCTAGTAGCCTACTATAGTTATAGCTAGCTATCTTTGCCTTTGCACTTAGCCTATATATACTTATCCTATATTCAATAGAAGATTACAACTTTGTTTACGCTATTGACTCTCACTAAGTACTCTTTATTTACTATGAGCATCTGATCTTATAAGGTCTCGCTCTTTTCGTACTTGCTCTATTATCGATAGACCTCCGAGTGTTGATGGGTGAGCCTCGCCGAGCGCCGCCTTTTTTAGCGTGAGTGTCTGCTGCTGTAGGGCCTCGGCCTCTTCGTACTTGCCCTGTTGTTCATAGACGATTGCGAGGTTGTTCATGCTATCTAGTGT
>PDLM01000009.1:1807695-1932983 GCA_003369665.1 Coleophoma cylindrospora | reverse complement strand
AGTGTTGATGGGTGAGCCTCGCCGAGCGCCGCCTTCGTTAGCGTGAGTGTTTGCTGCTGTAGGGCCTCGGCCTCTTCGTACTTGCCCTGTTGTTCATAGACGATTGCGAGGTTGTTCATGCTACCCAGTGTCGATGGGTGAGCCTCGCCGTGCGCCGCCTTGCTTAGCGTGACCGCTTGTTGATATATTCTCTCAGCTTCTGAATATTTCCCAGTCTCGCGAAATATTTCCCCGATCTTAAGTGCTAAGACCCATCGTAAACCTGAAACATCGTCTGGATAGTTTGGAAACCCGAAAATACATTGAGCATGAGGAAGATATAAGGCGCACTCATCTCTGTTCTCGTGCTCAAAAAATGGAAGGATCTTTTCAACCTGCTTCAAGGTCTCGCAGCTCCAGTGAGTGATTTTCTTCTCTTTTTCCAACCAGTTCCGCACTGATAATTGAACTAGTCGGTGGATATCATATGTTGCACCACCTTCACGAGGGGTGATAAAGGCATATGCTCTCAACGTGCCAATTGCTTTGATTTTTTGTATTTCCTCAGCTTTCTCCAGAAGGGAATCAGGAATACCCTGGGCGGCAACGCACGACATGAAGAAAAGATATTCGGCGGCGAGTTTGTCGGATGCTTGAACCTCCTTGAATGAAATGAACCAGGTTAAAGCGATAGGGTTGGTTTTAGTATCGTATCGCCCCTCATCTTCAAAATTCTCGCTTAGTAATTGTATAAGGTTTTGATCACTGGAGGTGCAGAGATTTAGATATTTATCAACGGATATCTGTCGTTCGCTGATAAAAGCTGCGGCTTGCTTGATTGCAAGTGGAAGGTGTGTTAAAAGCTCGAGCAATTGTGCTGCGCCATTTTTCGTAACTAGCTTTTTGTTGAGTAAGCTTCTTTCTAAGAGTGCTAGAGACTCATCCTCGGTCATCTTTTCGATAGTCATAACATTGACTTTTGCATGCTTAACTGCTACCATGTGGTTTCGAGTGGTGAGAAGGATCGAGCCGTAGCGACTATCAGGGAGGTAGCTGGCCAGAGCTGGAGGGTCGATACCTGCATTACCATGGTTTGAATTCCTGTATAGCAGCTCGAGGTCATCGGCATTATCGATGATTAACAGCCATCGTCCAGTGCTCTCTTCGCTTAAATGAGCTGCGACAAGCGCTTTGATATCCGCCTTATCATTGTCTATACCTGCAACTTCAAGCCTCTGGCCAATCTTACGGAAATCCGCTTCAAAAGTTGTTGAGCTGATAGCTGAGACCCAGAACACCGAGCAATCAGTATGTCTCTCGTGAATCCGAATGGCGGCTTGGAGGGCAATTTGAGTTTTGCCAATGCCTCCGAGACCTGTTATTGCAACACGCTGACAGATTTTATCGAAGTCGCCCGGCGCAAGTTTCCTGATAACCTCTTCGAGTTGGGCTTCGCGACCGACGAAGTCTTCATTTCGGCCGAACGGAACTATCCATTCTGCTTTTGGTTGGGCTGAATACAGTCAGTAAACCCTTCTAGTCTGTGACGTATATTTAGAAGGTTTAGAAACACAGGCCCACCAAGTTTTCAGATCCTAATTGCAGTAACACACAAAGTGTATACAGACTATAGGACATAAAATCCCCATCCCTGCTAAAAAAAAGATAATGGTCATATAGTGTCTAGAATTATAACCTGAAAATGGATGACATCTTACGTACGCTGATATTTTCGCGCTATACTCATGAGGAAAGCAGGAAGATCCTCAAACTTAGTTCCATACTTCAATATATTCAGCTCATTCCATGTTGTGTCTAAGCGTTCTCCATGACGGGCCAGCACGCAATGTCGTTGTGCCATCCCAATATTCTGCTTTGCAGCCCAAGACAATAGATGGCCGAAGTTTGGATCATTGAGGCCATCACCTGTCCCAACAAAGAGAAGAACTTCCGAAGAACTCATACTGTTCTTGAGGTCTTGTTGTAGCTGGTCGTCCTGTTGAGTTCTCTCATAATCCATGTTGTCAAGTACTGCTCCCTTCGAGTGCAACCAGATACCATGAACGTGGCAAATGCCCGTTTCCTCCTTTCTAAAGAATCTTTTCAGCCTAGACGTACCATCAGAGATAATTGAGTTGGCTCGTATATGTTTTTCTAGAAGGTCGTCATAATTCGTTGTGATTATTCGAGCCCCACTTTTGTAAAGCTCGCTCATAGCATCGAGGATTGGGTTTGGATCGTGATTAATACATTTGTCGTATATGCCTTCGAATTCAAGGTCAAACCAGTTGTCGAGCTTTCCAGAGTCATTGAGCTTTTGTTTGAGAAAAGACGCAGCGCGAAGAATGTCCTTATTTGAAACCGGGTTGGTCATCAGGGTGTACCGATGCATATTGAGCTCTTTCTGGTCGGCAGCATCAAGAGGGAGCTCTTCTTCCTCAAGATAGTCTAATCCATGCCGTAGGAGTCCGAGCCACGCCATTGATTCTATCGCTCGTGAAAGTTTATACTCGCTCACTCGCTTGCTAGCTTGTATAGCGCTTATAGATACTCCAGCTCCTACAACGACCGTTAGTCTCTTTTCCGCAAGCGCCTTCTCGACCTTCTCAAGATATTTGGTCTGCTGTGGGGTCATTTTTGTTGTTCTGACGCTGCGGGTTTGCAGGCCTGGAGACGAGGCTGAGGAGCTGTCGGCTATTATAGAGTTTTGTGCCGGAACGCTGTATGTTCTACTAGTACTAGCTCTATCGAGCTCCGCAGCTGATATTGCCATGGGTGCGTCAATAACAGATGCTGCTGTTGGAATGTCCTGGGGCCAGACTTTATCTTTTTCAAGCACTATATTGCGTATGAAATGCTTGAGGACGCCAACGATAGCCCGGTACTGAAGGTCTCTTTTGTCACTACATTTCACCATCTGCATATGGTTCGCGTTGATGCTCTCGACTGTCTCGATCGATCGTGGTAGACCAAGCTTCGAGGAGAAGTCATCAACCACCTAACACCATTAGTCAGTAAGTAGATATCGAAAAGAAAGTATAAGTTAACAACCCACCTTGTTTTGCAAGCCCTTCATGCCCGATATTCCCTGTGTCTCCTGAAATGAGTGGATTTTGATTTGAGATTGGTCCACTACGTTCTTAAACTCCTCGTGTATGTTGTCCAGAAATTCACTATTTACTTCTGGCGTCTGGAAAATCCCCCTATTCGAGTCTTGCATAGCTAGACGAGTAAGATTCGAAGCGATTTCACTCCATCCCGCATACGCACTTCCTTGATGTGGCGTGCCTAGGAAGACAATCAATCTCGTGCGTGCGCGACAAGTGGCCGATCGGGAAATTGCCTAGAGCTTAATGTAAGTATTAAAAAACAGTCGGTATGTATCTTGAAACACACTATTTTGGTGATAATACCGCCTAGACCATGCGCCACAAATACAATTGGGTCCTTAAGTCGTCAGCCTTGCTATACCATTCGAAATCACTAACTGCGAATTTACCTCGTTTTCAATCTCCCGCGCAATTCGTACTGCGAGATCGTCGCCATGATGCGAAATGCTATTCGTTTCGTTCACCTGGAACAGCCCGTTGATGACTTCCGTATCATATCCGTATGTCCATATTCTCGCCTCTGGTATATCCTGCGTGAGGTATGCATCAGGCCAGAACACTTCGGTAGATCGGGTTTTGTTGGCAGTCGACTTCAACTTCCTCTTCAACCGCTTGAGGATATTGTGTTCGCTTGAAGATCCGGCTCCCGTATCCTCGCTGCCCGCGCTCCGGTTGTCCTCCCATGTATGTCTTGGATGTCCCCTCAAGCCGTGCACGAAGAGGATGCTGCGTCAATTAGTTAAGGCTACCAATGTTGGATTAGATATCGCACTTGACCCGGTACGGTCCGTTCCTAGCACCATCGATACCAGTAAGTTCAGTGAAGCCGATTGGGTTTATGAGCATGGCTTATCGTGACGGGTTTGGATAAGGGTGGAGCGCCTTTAGTCTGAGCTTCCGAAACTAAGATATCACCATGCGCATATTTTGCAAAGCACTTTAGCCAGGTCAGTTCAGCCCCTTTTTGCCTGAGGCCGTAATGAAAGCCAGGCAGAAATCGATACAGAAGCGAATACCGAATCCGCCAATGTTTCCCAATATTTGGTAGCAGTCTATAATGCATTAGTGTCACGTTACAGGGAGAGCAAGCAGCGCAGAACTGTAGTAAATATATGAAATGTGCCTTTTAAAAGGCGAACAAAAGGAGTTCTAGAGTGAGTGCATAGCCACCATTGTGCTTTAATCTGCTTGTATGCCTTACAACTTTGTAGCTAGAGGCTATCAGACCCTGTAGTGAAAGGGTAAGTTCTTCTTAGTTTTTTTAACTCTAAAATATAGGTATCCATATATGCTCAAAAGGACCCTTATGTTATATCCTCCAAAGCATTCTTGCAAGGTACCTAGGATATGTTTACGCTTACTAATAGCTTACTATGAGGCTATACGGCTTGTAAACAAGCTAAAAGCTTACCGCCTTGCAAAAAAACCATATTAGGTAGGCGGTATCAAAACGCTGCGTTTGTCCTAAAACCCCGCCGTAAGTGCGGAGAAGGTGTAGCGAGTGCCCAAGTGCAGCATTTCCCCGGACTAAGAGCATGGCATGGCTATGCTACCCTTCCGGTTGGAGGGACGGGTAAATCTCCATCACGGAATACAGACGCCCGTCACGCACAGACTCTTCGTCCCATACAATTCCGTATGCACTACTGAAGCCCGCAGTAGAAGCGAGGCCGTTGAGGTATGTGACCTTGGTCGGTCCAGCGTGAAACTTACGGGCCATGTCCTGGCCATCGACTCCGGCAGATTCGGACGGCTGTGAGCCGCGCTGGTCATGTAGCATGCAACTTATGATAATGGATCGTCAGATAGAAATATATATTATCTTGGTTGACATCCTTCTAATCATTAAGTTTCCATTCAGTCCAGCAAGAATTACTTTGTTCGCTAAAAGCAACCCCCTTAAGATGTATCCCGAGACATTCACTGGTTTTCAGATCGATAATGCCGAGACATGGACGACATTCCATAAAAGAGAAGTGTGTATTCCCAGTAACAATCCATCTCCAACAAAAACAAAACTCCGAAGAAAGGAATGGCTAACCATCCCCAAAGTTTCAGCCAAAGCCATTCGAAGACTTCGACGTCGACGTTGAAATCCAAGCCTGTGGCATCTGTGGCTCCGATATCCACACCATCAGCGGCGAATGGGGACCCAAGAGGTTCCCGCTCTGTGTCGGTCACGAGATTGTGGGCAAGGCCGTCGCCGTCGGGCCGAAAGTGACCTTGGTCAAAGTCGGACAGCGAGTCGGCGTGGGCGCCCAGATCTTCGCCTGTCTCGAGTGCAAGCAGTGCAAAAAGGATAATGAAACCTATTGCCAGCATCAGATCGATACCTACGGCGCGGTCTGGCCCAAGACTGGCATCATCTCGCAAGGAGGCTATGCCAGTCATATTCGAGCTCACGAGGTATAAAGAACTTGACTCCTTCTCCCCCCTTACCCCCCAACGAAATTGCACATCAGCTTACATCCATAACTCAGCACTGGGTGTTCCCCATTCCGGACGCACTAGAAACCAGTCTCGTAGCGCCGATGCTTTGCGCGGGGCTAACAGCGTGGTCTCCACTCGTGCGCAACGGAGCAGGCAAGGGCAAGAAAGTCGGGATCGTGGGACTCGGCGGCATCGGGCATTTCGGCGTCATGTTTGCCAAAGCGCTCGGAGCGGAGACGTGGGCGATCTCGCGCTCCCACGCGAAGGAGGCCGACGCCTTGAAGCTTGGTGCGGATGGCTTCATCGCGACGCAGGACCCGGCGTGGAATGAGCCCCACCGCATGTCGTTTGATCTGATTGTGAATACGGCGAATAGCAGCGAGGGGTTTGATCTTGGCCAGTATCTCTCCTTGCTGGATGTGCATGGGAAGTGGATCAGTGTTGGCTTGCCGCCGGGGGCCGGCCAGGAAGTCAAAAGTCATATGTTCATGGAAAATGGTTGTCTTATTGGAGCGAGCCATCTGGGTTCGAGGAAGGAAACCCTGGCTATGTTGCAGCTGGCTGCTGAAAAGGGGGTCAAGAGTTGGGTTGAGGAGGTTCCAATTTCGAAAGCGGGGCTTGCTGAAGCTGGTATGTTGTCTCTTATTAATCTGAAGTGAACAGGCCTCACACTGATGTTTCTTCTGCATTATAGTAACGAGACTGAAGAATAACGATGTTCGCTACCGCTTTACCCTGACCGATTTCGATAAAGAGTTCCATGCTTAGAATAAGTTAAGCGAATATACTCACTACTAAACACTGAAATTACTCATTATCAGTTTTCAACTGTGTTCAAATCGGAGACATGGCGAGATCTATTGGCATGATGAAGAAATTGTAATAAGCTCGGTGTTATCTAGATAGTAGTTTATCACCGCATTCTTCACTCAATCATGCCATCATGAGTTCCTGTGTGAAGGTTTGGAGCCCGCGCATCCAAAATGTCTTGCATGTCATCCCATTGCCCAGGCGACGTCTCGGCCGGCGCGTGATTTGGCACCTCGTACGTCGACCCGTCAATACCAAGGCTCCATTTTCTAAGCGCTTCGTCAATGTCCAGCGAAGAGTACTGCAGGTCGTAAAATTGCGCGGGCAGCGATGACATTGCCAAGGGCACCTTTTTCTCGGAAATTGCGGTAGACAGAACTCTCTCCAGACGCCCTATACCGCTGATTAGCACAAGATTTTTTTATCAGTGGGATGTAGGAGACTGACGTGCAAAGAACCACCTCTGCCCACAGGTCTTCAGGCCATATATCAATAAGTCCAAGCTTCGTGGAACTTCAACGGAGAGAATCTTCGCATGGACTATTCCGGGGATTTAGCAAACACCTTCACAATATGCATGTTTAGAACCAACCAAGATAGAACCTCGCCGCAATAAAAATGCAGAATATCATGAACGGACTAATGTTTTCGAGATCGGCATCGCTAACCGCCCGAATGGTCGCGCTCATATCATCGCATGCGCTTAAGCATCTCTGTATTGCGTGATACCATGGCCCATGAACTTCACCAAGCCCCATTGGCGGCAGAGCAAGTCTCTGATATAATGCGATTATAGCTCTGTAGAACCGATTAGAAGAGGGCTTAATCGGATGGGATGGAAACCAACGTGTCAAATGTGACAGTTGTCATCACCAGCGTTGAGTCAGACGCCGCATTGGACCGTCCAAGAGTCTGAAGCGTCTCGGCCGAGTACCGCCATTTGCTCAGGACTTCATCCACTGCCGTGCAATTCTCCTGCCATCGCAGTCTATCAACTGCCGAGGTTGTGTCGAATGATTGTTGCAGGAATACGTGTACCGGGTAAAGTTGATGCGTAACTAAATTAAGGTATAGCGAGAAGGCCGACGACACTTCGGAGTCGCCAAAGGATGAAAAAGCTGTTGCGTTCTCGGGATACGCCCAGACTACCTCGTCGCAGGGAAACCACGCTTCGTTTTCTGGGCGCGATAGACCCAGGTTCCAGCCGGCCCCAAGAGATGACATGCTATCCAGGACCTCGGTCATCCAGTAAGCTCTGATTCTCTCTTCTTGTTCGATGAGGGTTGTTGGTAGTGAAAGCATCCGGGGGGCTGGCTTGTTGAGGTCATTCGTCACCAGATCTCGCAAGCCTAGTTGGATGCCCATTCTGTACGTGTATGAGTATGCTAAAGTCACTTCGCCGCAGGATGATAAATTACCTTTTACATAACGCAACCAGGTTCCAGAATTCGGAGAGTTTTCCAGCTCCATAATCTAGATTTGTTATAATCAACACGGCTTGTAGTGACTGCAGAGACAGGTTGCCAATGGCTTGCATGATAACCTCATTGCGAAACTTGGTCGACAGCTCTTGGCGCTGTTCTCGCGTCAATGGGTTTGACAAGCACCAATGTGGAAGTGTGACGGCCACAATGGCCTTGTGGACAATGAAGAGAGGAGAGCCCGAGAGCGCAACGCTGGTGTGCTGGACGGCATCAAGTATGGATAGCTTGTGCAGGATTGGAAACCAGGGATGATAACGCTCGAACCAGGCATTGCACAGGCCTTGGAGGGTCGCCTTGGATAGTGATCCAACTTCACTTGCCGTGGTATTCAGGCTCCGCTGCGAAGCCGGTGACGTCGAATCCCGGGCAGATCCACCGTCTGACGGGGTGGCAGGTTCATTACGGCTCATGGGCAGATATTGTGGTTCTACAGAGATTAGTATTTTATCCTCATCCACTTCTATTGGACTGTTACGTGGAGGTTGCGATTTCAGGTCCGAGACGTCACGTTCGAGTTTGGCTGTGCTTCGATTAGGCCCATACTGTCGAGCTCGGTATTCTGGCTCCTACCTAGACGGTTTTCCAAGCTCGACACATAGCCGGCTCGGAGACCTCTCTTCTTGGGCGTTGCGACATAGCGACACGCATTGCCCACCTGGTTGCAGAAGCCACAGCTGGGGACCTGACGGTCACACTTGACTTTGCGTTGTCGGCAGAGCGAACATCTATATGGCCCGCGTTAGCGATCTCGAATGGCAGCGATAGACACGGCGCGCAGATGGCCCAGGAAAGAGTGGCCACCAGTGTGCCGCATGCATTTAAGACCATGGCCCAAGAGCAATATCATTGCGGTTGGAATCGATACCCTGCGGCTGAACGTTTCTTGCTTCTACCCAAGGAGAGTACGGGGGAAATATGCGACGGTACTTACACGACTTTGCTGATATCCCCACCATCGCCACCCGCAGCAGCATCACCAGTGCTATCTGATCTGACAGACATGTGCTGGCCGACTTTAATTCCAGCCTGGCCTCTGGTTTCACGGCAAAGACGAAGAATGTCTTCGTGCTAGAGAGGGTCAACAATCACAGAGTATGAGAAGTCTACGTCACGAACAACATCGGGCTTTTACGGTTATGACGCACGGCGCATGCGTGGGGACTCCATGTCCCAGGGCGCGGGGTTGGGTTGGCGTGAACAAGGGACGCTCGGAATTCCTAGTCCGGCGCTTCCACGCCGCAGCGTCCTCCCCACATCATCTCCGCGTCCTTGGAACGGCGCGCGAGACTGAACCTGACTTGTGAAGCAGGCGCCATCCTTGTGCTCTGACGTCCTGGGCGAAACGCGAAGAGTGGGACGGGCCATGTTGTCCCCGTCACGACGCCCTCGACGCACTCCCGCTCTGGGTGGCTTCAATTGACTTTCCAAGGCATTCCCCCGGTGCCTTTGGCCCCTATTCCGGGCACGTGCCGCACTTGGCTCCCCATACCCCATACCCCGGATTTCAAGCTGGAGCAGAATGGGCATGTACTTATAGAGCCATCCTCGCTCGATGGCAGCTCCTTCAGGTCTATCAGTTTCCAAAGTCCATGAAATCAGTTATATTGCATCCTCGTCACCCACCCCTCTCCTCAATTTATTCATTTTCCATCGTCTGCCATCATGGGCATCAAGAATCGACTCAGTGGCCCTGCTCTTGAAGTGGTGCTCACCGCGGCCAATGCGGCGGCACAAGCGTGGTATGGCTATGATCAGGGTGTCATATCTGGAATTCTGATCGGCAAAGACTTCCTGAAAACCTTCCCACAAACGAGGAATTCAAACATCCAGGGCATCACGGCCAGCTGCTTTTCCGTAAGTCACACCAGACGACCTACCATCGCAGATACTGATTTGACATACAGCTTGGAAATCTGGTGGGCTGCCTCCTTGCTGCTCTTTTCGGCGACAAACTTGGCCGAAAGAACACTCTAAGAACGGGCGCTGGTATCTCGGTTCTCGGCGCCATTCTTCAATTTTCTGCCACTTCGCTCCCACAGTTCATCATTGGCCGAGTAATTAACGGATTTGGAAATGGTACGCCGTGCAGAATTGAGGTGCATGGATCAATTAATGCTGACAGGATTTTGACCAGGTATGACAAGCTCTACATGCGGTATATTCCAAGCCGAATCATGCCGAGGAAGTAGACGCGGGAAATTGTCGGTCATAGTGGTTCTCCACAATGTGGTCTTCTACTGTCTTGCTAGCTGGCTTACGCTTGGCTGTTCGTTCATCCCGAATGGTGCTGAATGGAGACTTCCCCTAGCTCTACAGGTAACGTTCTACGACTGCTTGTTCCATGAGCTCATTGCTAATATGCGTGTAGCTTGTACCTGCAACAGCATTGGTATCATTACTACCCCTTCTCCCAGAGTCTCCACGATGGCTTGTCATGCATGATAGAATCGACGAAGCCCAAGAGGCCCTTCGTCGATATCTTGGCAGAGACCTGCAGTTGGATGATGAGGCAGTCCTACTTGAGCTCCGGTCCATTGAAGAATCCTACAAAGTTGAGAAGCAATCGGCCATCACTTTCAAAGAAGTCATCTTTGCTCGAGACCGATCAGGCCATCTTAAGCGACTCCTTCTCGGATGCGGAGGACAGTTCATGCAACAATTCGGCGGTATCAATGCTCTCAACTACTACTTTCCTATCATTCTGACTGAGAGCCTGGGACTTAGCGAGCTATTGGCCAGGATTCTGACTGGATGCAATGCGACCTCTTATATGATATCGTCTGGGCTGTGCTTTTGGATGATCGAGCGCTTTGGTCGACGTTCACTCATGTTGAGTGGACTTGGACTCCAATGCCTCGCATACGTTATGGTTGCCATCGCAATTTCTCAACTGACAAGTGCTCCTACTCAGGTACGTATAAATATTTGGCCCTGTTTTAGATACTGAGAACTCTGCTGACATTCTTAGTGGGGTGCTGTGGGTATTACGTTCCTTTTCTTTTACTATGCAGCCTTTGGTTGTACATGGGGAATGGTCCCTTGGGTCTACCAAGCTGAAGTCAATTCGCTGGCAATGAGAACAAAGGGCGCGGCTGCTGCCACTGCAACAAACTGGGTAAGGTCTACATAGAATCCTGATGCAGGACCATGCTAATAATTCACAGCTCTTCGGATTCGTCTGCACCCAGTTCACACCAACCGGAATCAAGAACATTGGATTCCGCTTCTACCTCAGTAAGTTGAACAGCCGGCAGTTTCTTTCGATGCAATTCTGATGATACTAGTCTTTGCTGCATTCAACCTACTATTTGTCCCTGTCGTCTATTTCCTCTATCCGGAGACTGCCAATCGCACACTGGAGGATCTCGATCAGTACTTTGATATTGACTCGAATCACAAGACTATCATCCCGATCGGTGATAAGGTTGCCAAGTCCACAGCCAGACCCCAGGAAGCCATCGAGGCAGAGCTGCGTCGCGTCACAACTTCAGGCAAGTCTGATGATAAGTGGAAGGATACCGGGGCGGAAGTTGAAGAGGTAGAGAATGCTTGAATTGAGGCACACCGTTGTTGAGACGTGGGGGGGGGTAGGAAGAGAAACTAAGACGACTTATGAGACAATGAAATATCCATTCAACAGAAAACCACTTATCTACTTATTTTCATTCTAAAGACTTCCTAGTCCTGACTTTGTTTCTCTGGGTTGAAATTTTAATATCTACGACTCATATCACAACAGTAATATTTTATAATTGAAAGAAATAGATTTGATGACTTAAAGTTTATTCCTCAAGAGCTAATCATTGCATTAGCCCCCCATACCTATGTGACAAGTCTTGATAGGATGGAGGTTATCAAAGACTAGATGAATCAATGAAAAGGCTGGCTCTATGACGTTGGTAAAAGCACGGAACTGAACAAGCTCAGCGCAAGTCAACTGACACAATGGCATGTCACTTTGCCGAACACCCGTTTTGCGACCGAGGGGCTACTGCGTTAACTTTGATATCCCGCACGCCGTTTATTCCTCGAGACGGCGACAACACGGCGCAATAATGAAATCTCGGAAAACCTTCCGGGCAACGTGGAGTGGGATCGTGGAGGCCCCGCGATTTCCCCATGAATAGCGCCCCCTTTCGGCGGGGCTTATCCGTGGCGTGCATCCGCGACGACGGGCCATCTCCTTCCCCACAACCCAAAATCTTGTCCGGGCCATGTCCAGCCCGTCGCTAAACGCATGTCCCTCGATTAGATCACATGGAGGGAGAGACGGATCTGCTCGTGTTAACTGTAACTTCATCGGAGACGGCCAATGGGCTTGATGATATGTTTTCACATGTCGGCTCTTGGTGATCGGCCACGTAAAGCCCTGGGGCATAAAAGAATCCATTTGTATCCCTCAGTGCTCCCTGTTTCTTCTCCAACATTCAATTCCAAGTGTCTTCTCATCTATTCAGTTGCCCAACATGTTTGCCGAGCGACATACCATTCAACTCCCTCGCCATCCCAAGCCTGCAGTGCAGCGGGTAGCGCTTCCAGTATCGCCCACCAAAGTCGCCCAACAATGGATTGACAGTCTGGAATCCCTTTTAAAAAGCAATGATGCTGCGGGACTGGCCCGTCTGATGCATCAGGATTGCTGGTGGCGTGATATGCTCGCGCTTTCGTGGGACATCCGGACCATTCACGGCCTGGATAAAGTCGCTGAATACCTTACCCTCAATCTATCTCACACCACTCCCCAGAATCTGCGCCTGCGAGAGACGGGCAAGTTTGCACCTAGTCTCGGCCACCCTACCGAGGGCGTGGAATGGATCGAGTCCATGTTTGACTTTGAGACCAAGGTTGGCCGTGGTTCGGGGATGCTGAGGCTGTTGCAAGACGTGGATGGGACTTGGAAGGGTTGTATGATTTACACTGCTTTGCAAGAGTTGAAGGGGTTTGAAGACAACTCGGGCCTTCGAAGACCTCACGGGGGAAACAACTCCTTGGTCGGAGGTGCCATCAAGGGCAATTGGCTCGACCGAAGGCAAAGAAAGCTCGAGTTTGTAGATGAAGAGCCTACAGTGCTCATTATTGGCGCTGGTAAGCTCCTATCCGGTCTCAGAGAATAAAACTTGCTGACATGTCCGCAGGCCAAGCGGGACTCAACACTGGTGCTCGACTTCAAGCCATGGGAGTTTCTTGTCTGCTGGTGGACAAGACGGAGCGAGTCGGTGACAATTGGCGACACCGGTACCGAGTAAGCAGACTCCTTGGCCTTCTAAAACTCAATTGACAATGACTTCAGACTCTCGTCACCCATGATCCTGTTCAATACACTCACATGGCTTATATGCCATTTCCCACCAACTGGCCACTTTTCACCGCGAAGGACAAACTCGGCGACTGGTTCGAAGCGTATGCCTCCATGATGGAGCTCAACGTCTGGCTGAAGTCGTCCCCAAAGGCCAACTCCACATCGTACGACGACAGCACGAAGACCTGGACCATCGCCATCGACCGCGATGGCACCACGCGAACACTGCATCCCCGCCACATCATCTTCTGCACCGGCCAAGCTGGCGAAGCAAAAGTCCCAACCTTTAAAGGCCAGGAGGATTTCAAGGGCACCGTCTATCATGCCACCCAGCATCGTGATGCCTCTGACACGGGAGATTCCGCTGGAAAGAAAGTCGTCGTCGTCGGCACCGGTAACTCGGGGCATGATATCGCCCAAAATTATTATGAGAACGGTGCATCAGTTACCATGGTTCAACGAAGTGGAACATATGTCATAACCGCCAGGAAGGGGCTGTTCATGCTCCACGAGGGCATGTATGACGAGAGCGGGCCACCAATCGAAGATGCCGACATTGCTGGGCAATCGCTGCCCATTCCGGTTCAGTTCGCACTCAATGTAGATCTCACCAAGCAGATTGCCGAGGCGGAGAAGGAGAACGTCGAGGGCTTGACTCGAGCTGGTTTCAAGCTGGACTTTGGTGATGATGGCAGCGGCATCTATCGCAAATATATCACCCGCGGAGGTGGATACTACATTGATGTGGGATGCAGCCAGCTGATCATCGACGGCAAGATCGGGATCCAGCAAAGTCCCAACGGCATCTCGCACTTTGAGGAGAATGCGTTGGTCCTTGCTGACGGGACCAAGATGGACGCTGACATTGTGGTCCTTGCTACCGGGTACGATAACATGCGCACTAGCGTGCGGAAGACCTTTGGCGATGGGGTTGCGGATCGGTGCAAGGATGTGTGGGATCTCGACGAAGAGGGCGAGGTGAATGCGGTAAGTCCTTCTCTGATCGCCAACCATGTGGGCTTATGCTGATGGGTGATTTCCGTAGATCTGGAGACCAAGCGGCCATCCTGGATTCTGGTTCATGGGAGGCAGTCTGGCGCTTGCTCGCATCTACTCCCGATTCGTGGCTTTGCAGATCGTTGCTGCGGAGGAAGGCCTTGTGCATTGATCTGACAACGTCTGCAATATCTCCCATAAAGCGTCAGGTGGAGGCGGATTGTGGGTTGCGCCGTCATCCATAGTCAAGCAGTTATCGCGGATATAATACTCTGGAGTATTTCTCCTCTGGGCCAACTTGCTCGACGCCTCCATGCTTGCATGATAATATGGGGTTTAGTTTGTATTGAAACAGAATTTCCAGAGCAGCATAAATGACATGAACCCCAACATTCTTGAATTTCGTCGCCGTGAGTGAATTTCCATATGATTAAAAATCATGCCGAGACGTGAAGCGATGTACTCGGGGACTGATAACAGGCTCCATTTACCGAGTAACATCAAACCCCCACCCACGACGTGTTCTCCCCACCTAAAAAGATATTACCTAAGGCTCTGGAAAGCTGCACCACTTTGGTGGCAATACCCGGCTACATTGGCTGGCCATGCTGACTGATTCCCGACCGGCCCAAGGAAGGGAAGAGTGGTGGGTACCCTCAGGGAAAGAGATAAGATGGGGGTGAAGTGGATGTTTCCCCCCAAGCTCCTCCATTCACCACCCGTCGCAGATAGGTCTTAAATTGCTCCAATAATCTCGTTCGGAAACAAGACGGCTCTCAGCGATACTAATTTCACACTTGCAAACCCGGCTTGCATTTCAGCATGGCGATTGATTCAGCCGCAATTGATGCGTTGAGATCTTCACTTCCCAACTCGGCTGTGCTCACGCCTGCCAGTGATGGATATGCCGAGAGTGTAGTGCGCTGGAGTGATGCAGCGCAAAAGAGTGCGGTAGGTTATTGTTGTTTTGTTTTGGAAAAGAAGCCTGTATTCTGACCTTGAATGAAAGGCTCTTGTGGTCCTGCCAACGTCGTCGGAGGATGTCTCTAAGGCCATTCTCTTCAGCCAGGCGCAAAAGCTGGACCTAGCGGTCTCGGGAGGAAAGCACTCCACGAGCGGCTCTTCTTCGACCGAAGGGGGCTTGCTCATTGACTTGTCCAAGATGCGAGAGGTTGTCGTGGATGCAGAAAAGTTGACGGTGGATGTCCAGGGAGGTGCCATCTGGAATGATGTGGACGTGGCGGCCGGGAAGTATGATCTCGCTACCGTGGGCGGAACAGTCAACCACACGGGAGTTGGCGGTCTGACCCTCGGTGGTGGCTACGGCTGGCTGACCGGCTGGTATGGGCTTACCATTGACGTTCTTCTTGAGGTGGAGTTTGTGCTTGCGGACGGCAGCATTGTGGTCTGCAACGAAACCCAGAATCCGGACCTGTTCTGGGCCGCCAAAGGCGCCGGAGCCTGTTTTGGTGTCGCCACCCGCTTCCGTTTCAAAGCCTTCGAGCAAAAGAGTACCGTTTGGGGAGGCTTGCTGGCTTTTCCTCCTGACAAGCTTCAAGATGTTGTCAACTTTGCGAATCACTGCGTGGAGGTGTCCAACGGTGAGGCCCAGATGATTATGGCCTACGCGGCGCCACCGCCAGCTGGCCAGCCGTGCGTGGTTGCTGCTGTGTATTACAATGGAGCGACGAGCAAGGCAAAGGAGTTCTTTGCCCCCCTCCTCGACTTGGGACCGCTTATGAATGACACCCGAGAGATGCCATATTCTGCTGTGAACGGGATGCTGAATCCAATGTCCTCCTATGGAGACCGCAAGACGCAGAAGGGAGCCGTACTTACGACCCCCGTCGAGCTCTCATTTGCACAATCCATCTTCGACAACTTCTCCACCTTCGTCAAAGAAATCCCTGACGCTGTCGACTCTGTAATCCTGTTTGAATTTATGAGCTTCCGAGAGTCCATCAAAACTCCCCAAACTGCGCAAGCTTTTGCAAACCGCGGGGAATACTTCAATGTCCTTGTCAATGCGCGATGGAAAGATGTTGCTAATGACACCAAATGTCGCGAATGGGCTCGGAACTTGAGCAAGGAGATTGTATCAAAAATGGACCAGGCATCTGAAAGCACTGGCGGCGTTAAAGAATATGGCAATTATGATGGTAGGCATTCTTTATTCATCTTTGTTGTGTCCTTCGAGTCCTGATATTTACTGACTTCATATAGGTATTGGAACGGCAACTGGACAACAGCTCTTTGGTGTCAACTATGACAAGGTGGTGAGCTTGAAGAAGCGCTATGATCCGCAAAATGTCTTTTATAAATCGGTCTCCTTGCTATGAGATATCTTCAAATGAGAGAAGATATATAAGAACCGAGCTTATGTGAGATTCACAAAATGTTCGACATGTCATTTAGCCAGCTGTGGAATCTATTATTGAACGGTGCTCTTTTCGAATGCTCGTCGATTGATAGGTGGATTTTGACCTTGGGTCATAACGCACATGATGCACATGCAAAGAGCCGAAGAAATACAAGCTTAGATGATAACACTGCTGCGTTACTGCAGAACATCTGACTGTGCCGCACAACAAAATCTCAATGTTATTAGAAAACGATATACTGAGGTTCTTAGAAGTCCTCCATTGAACTCAAGATGTGCTTCAGGTTGGTAACAACAGACTGCTGTTCTTCTTATCAAGAAAATGTTGGTGATTATGGCTTACTATATCCTGGGAACGTAGACAGTGGGGCTGCACCAGGGGGTAAAGCTTGGACGTTATGCTTAAGGAAGATAAGGTATGCGGCCAAATCAAGAAGGAGAAGAGGAGCAGGAAATCTGATTATGCAGGGTGTAGCCAACGGTTCAAGTACCCAGCCATGTCCAAAAAAAAAGTTTCTTTTGACCCTCAATGAAGTGTTCCGAATTACGAAATGTCGATTACAAGAGAGAGCGACGCTATAGCTCTATCAGGGATCAGCAAGGTTCCTGTGGCTGAAGACATCGAAATCTCTTCCAAGAACACCGCCGAAGACACAGATTGCGATAAGAATTCGGCCGAGGTCTCCCAAGAGACCAGAGCATATATTCTGGAGCGTCATGGCACCTTGAATCTTATCCCGTTTCCTTCTGCAGATCCTGAAGATCCATACAATTGGCCAGCATGGAGGGTACGTGGAACAACGAGATAGAATTTGACCTCCGATCCCTAATATTTTGTATGCAGAAAAACCTCAATCTCGCCATGGTGGCTTTCCATGCAATGACGGCCACTTTCGTCGCCGCAAGTATCATTCCAGCATTCCAACAGCTATCGCAGGAGCTCGGCAAGTCACTGCAGGCAACGAGCTACCTCGCCTCCTGCCAGGTAATCACTTCTCCAATCCGGACACGAAGGAATGATGTGCTGAAGTATTACAGATCATTGTGATAGGGGCGGCCGTGATGTTTTGGAAGCCTATTTCTGCGCGATATGGCCGTCGACCAGTCTTTATACTTTCCACAGCCGTGGCTTGCGTGTGCAATATTGGAGCGGCCAACTGCCACTCCTATGGCGCCTTGATTGCAGTCAGGGTGATTGGAGCTTTTTTCCTCTGCCCGCCCGCCGGTATTGGTAGCGGTGTTGTTCACGAGATGTTCTTCGCGCACGAACGGGGTCGGAAAATGGGGATCTGGACGTGAGTATCGATCGGCTTCCAAACGTGAACCTAGTCTGCTGACCATCTTTTCAAGCCTCTGTGCTACTCTTGGTCCCCCAGGCGGACCATTCATTTTTGGCTTTGTAGCTCAACATCTTGGATGGAGATGGATTTTCTGGATTTGTGCTATTGTGAGCTGGAATTCGAAGCTTTTGAGAAAGAACCCTCTCTAACTCAATATAGATGAACGGCGCTCAAGCTTTGTGCTATCTATTCTTCGGCTCTGAGACACTCTACATGCCATCTGCCGTGTTATCCCACAAGAAATCGTACACTCAAAGCCTTTTCGATTTTCGCCGTATTGATCCAGAGCCATTGACAGGAAAAGACTTTTACGGTCCACTGTTTCTACTTCGGTATACTTCGATTATCGTCCCAACCATCAGCTATACCATTTCTTTTGCTTTCGTCAGCGTGCTCATGGCTATCGAAATCCCACAGCTCATGGGTCAGAAATTCGAGCTGAACGCACAGCAGATAGGGTTACAGTTTGCCGGCATGATCATCGGGTAAGACAAAGCTTTCCATTTATTCATCGCTTTTTATATTGACAACAATTCTCCTGTTGTATCAATGGTATTAACACATCAATGTTAGGTGTGTGATTGGTGAACAAATTGGTGGTCCAATGTCCGACTTCTTTATGAACCGACGCGCGAAAGTCCTCGGTGCCCGCCCACCTCCCGCATACCGACTCTGGTCTTGTTACTTGGGAATATTGACTGTCATAGCTGGAATCGTGATCTTCATGGTTCAGTTGCAGAATGCCGAGCCCTTGCACTGGAATGTCACCCCAATCGTCGGAGTTGCAATTGCTAGCTTTGGCCTTCAAATAATGACAACCGTACTTATAACATGTGCGTATCTCATCTGTTTTGGATGTTGAAATTGTGACAGTGCAGCTAATATTGGCAGACATGGTGGACTCTAACCCTTCGCATTCGTCCTCGATTGGTGTCGGAGTTGAATTTGTTCGTCAAACATGGGGATTTGTAAGTCTTTGCATTGTATTCGACTATGCCAGATGGAACTAATCGATGACTTCAGATTGGCCCGTTCTGGTTTCCAAACATGTTCGCCAGTCTGGGGCTCCCTGGAAGTGCTGGGTTGATGGTGGGCATCGTGCTGCTATGTTCTATGCTTCCAGTCGCAATACTTCAGTTTCGTGGCCTTTCGGTACGGAAGTAACAGAATGGTATCTCCTCATAGACCGTCAGCACACCAGCCACTCTGCCATGGACGCACATTTAGTGCCAACGCAACCATTTAAGCGAAGTCTATCACTCTTGGTATTATTAGTGGTTCCAAGCCTTGTAAATTCTGGTCTTGTGGCTTCGAGCTGGAAAAGTGGGAAAGGCGTGGATGGGGGATGTGGATGCATTACTTGACATATATGCACAAATTAGATTAGTCATATACATGTGCAAGAGTCTTTGAGCCCGTTCTCAGCTGCATGGCTTTCCTGATGATTGGTTGTGCAAAAGGCCTCGCTAGAAGTAGATTATTCGCAGCATTCTGCTTGCAGATCTTCAAAATGCATCTGTATGTAGAGAAGACCCTCGGCACAAGGGGATGTCAGTATAGCAGGGTGGGACCTTCCGATTGCGTCCTGGCTCCATATCAGATATGCGAGTTCGGGCCCGCGATAGGGACAGGACAGGGCCCAGTATGTACTGTACCTTGCTCCCCTCATCCTATCTTTGCTAATCTTAGATTGAGATTTTGCGATAACACTTGGTGTACTTTACAATACAAAGCATCCTTCGGAGTCTTTTGTCTCAGCACATAGCAAGCAAAGCAAGCCTTAGTCCTTTATCGCTTTTCGAACGGGCCTGACGAAATGACCAGTGCTGGGCTATCAGCGGATATTAGCGACAACCAGCGTCGTCAGCAGCCGCAAATTAGGAGCAGAAAGAGAGGCGCTACAACGCCCAAGGCTTATCTCTGCAACCACGGAGATTGTGGCAAGTCCTTTACCCGCTCTGAACACCTACAGCGGCATGCGCTCAACCATTCTGCTGGCGAGATCATCTGCGAAAGATGCGGAGCTACGTTCAAACGACCCGACCTGCTGAGTTGGTCCTTTCCCTCTTCTGTAGTGTGAGTTGTATCTAATAGGCACTGCTGATTAGAACGACATCTTATCCGACATAATCTGCGGGACAAAGCAGCCGGTGGAGCTGGGCTGGGCATCCTTGATACCAAAAGAGTTTATAAACGTATGACCAAGTTTAGTGGTCACGGCGGAGCGACGCTACCAGCCAGGGTACCAGATGGCCGCTCTAAAGCACAGAATGAGCTTGCTACCTCTGAATCTCAATCGGTGCGACCTGTCACCTCAACCACAGTACAGCCATTTTCAAGCCCCGCATCTCAGCTGATGTCCGAAAGCGCATCTGGGACTTCTGAGGAAGCTGAAAGCACCTCGAATCTGCAGCACTTAGGCCTAGATGATATAACACATCAACCAAGTGATTTACGTTCTCCTCAAAGGCCGACAGATACCGCTTGTTTTACTACACTGCCCCGTAGCAGGGATTCGAGCGTATCATTAAGAGAAAGTCAAGGGTATCTAGGTACAACTTCATTAAATGGAACTCCAGGGAATTTGATGGAGCGATATTCAGACTCTTGGCTTCCAGTAGATGTGGATCATGCAGAGAATCTTTGGGGACCAGACGCAATGGTTACTGGATTCACCCCAAGTTGGGAATCGTTTGAGACGGCCGATACTGAGGTGCTATTGACGAACAACCCCTATAATTCCATATGTCCGAAGAGGACGGGTTCAGCAGCCTCCCCCCAATCCGAGTCGGCAAACATGAATAACTCAGGGCAAGATTATTCTGCACAAGAAAAGGATCCCTCTCCCGTCATTCTTCAAACTATTGAACTCGCCGAGGAAAGACTGCCAGCACAGCCGGTTCCAAATGATTCCAATAGTCCACCTATCCAGGCTCCCAATGTTTTTAGTAGTACACCGGTTACTGGCGCTGTTCTCCTAAGTCCATTTCCTATCATTGGAGAATGTGCGCGGATGAAAATTATCGACCTTATCAAATCATTGCAGCCTCATACTCCAGAGGGTGAGATATTCACAGGTCATGAGCAGTTTTTTTCCTTGCCAGATCTCCAAGAATCTTCGAACTTTTTCTTCTCGCAATTCAACGTTTCGTATCCTCTCATTCACCGAGCATCATTCAATGCGTCTGAGGTAAACCCGTTGTACTTACTTTCTATTTTGATACTTGGAGCCACGTACAAAGGGAAGGAGGCGCACCAAATGGCAGTGTGCATATACGATGTGCTACTACTTCCGGTTGTAAAAATGTCAGCGACCGCTGTTACGGTGGATTTATGGATCATGCAGACCTTGATGTTGCTTGAATGTTTTGGCACATCAAGAGCAGGGCGGAAACAGCATGAACAAGCCCATTTATTTCATGGCCTGTTGGTTGACGTAAGTTTTACCAGGTCTTCAGTTGCTTCAAATACTGATCGAGGTGATCCCGTTTCAGCTAATAAAGATGAGTGATAACGGAGATTTGTCGGAGACTGGGTTCCGGAACACGTCAGGCGATCTTGAAATTGATTGGAAATGGTTTGTTGATTTTGAAGAGCGGAAGAGGTAACCTTCTTGGGCCATTTGCAAATTCAAATGCTGACCGTCTAGGGTTGTTCTTTTCAGCTTTATGTGGGATGTCCAGTACTCATCATTATTTTCAAGGACACCTATTTTCTCAGCCAAGGAAGTCTCAACATCGTTGCCCTGCGACAGCATACTTTGGAACGCGGCATCAGCACCAGAATGGGTTAAGGCACGTCGACATAGAAGAACAGATTTGTCCTTTCTTGCAGTCCTTGGATTGCTCCTTGAGCCTGACTCTGCACCGCCTCCTCCGAATCTGGAATATCTCTCTTTAATGATACTTTTACATGGTCTTATGTCCGTGTCCTTGGAGATGCGGCGCCAGAGCTATGCTGTAATCTGGCAGATAGAGTCCGATTCCTCTATTAAACAGTGGGAAGCGCGGATCTCACGGGCCCTAGAGGCTTGGAAAGTTAGCTATGATACTTACGCTATGTGCACGATGCTTTCACTTACTGATGATCGAATGCGTAACGATTTGACTCGCGACAGCATGGGGATATTTGCAATATATCATGCGGCACACGTAGTGCTCAATGCTGATATTGTGGATTTACAGATATGCGCTGGTGCCCAGTCCGTCTCCAGCCGAAATGTCTCTCAAGCAAACAAAGCAGAGGCACAGATGCGGTTGAAAGCATGGACGGAGGAAACACGCTCCAGGAGGGCAGGGTGGCACGCAGCGTCAATGCTCAGAGAGGGGATACTAAATCTCGAAAATTGGGATGTGAATGAGGTGTTTCATTACCCATGGTGCCTGTACCTGGCTACTCTGACATGCTGGGCGTTGAACCAGCCTAACGATGAACCACAGCAACTTGCCAACAGAGACATCGATGACTCCTCTTGCCCAGCACAAGTTGCTCATGATACCTCTCCGGTTCAACATGTCGCTACACCCTGCACATGGGATTCGAGAGCTGAGATGAATTCTCTCATATCGTCGATGACTACGATCTCAACTCCCGATGCGGAGAGACCGCCTAGAAGATATAGAACGAACGGCTTGACAAGCGAGATCGCAAAGCAGTTAGGGAGTGTCAGATGGGCCGTGGCTCGCGATGGAATGAAGGTACTTCAAGCGTTGAGTCTAGTGGGAGTCAGTGATTCTGTGTAGTGCGACACTCGTGCTATGAATTACTTCTTGGAATTGCATAGTTGACGAGTATTTTCGATGTCAAGATTAGTATTATTTCAATAATGAAATATGAGTACGTCTGAACTATAAATAGCTAAGTAATCAACCCGCCCCAATTTTCTACAAGCTGCTGTGAGTCAAAACGGAGGATTGCCATTTTATTGTCCGCAAATCCTAATGTGTGTCTATATATACTAGACTCTCTATAGCAAGTCAACTTCTGTTCAATACTTTGATTATCCTACATATCTTCTACGATGTCTTCTACGGCTGAACATAAAACTTATAAGACGCTGTAGCTGACAACAGTGAGAATGCCATATACACTAATCTTACACCTGGTTAAATCTTTCACCGAATTAATGAAGATCGTAAAAGTCCTATCCTTCTACTTGATAACAACTAAGAAGCAGCGACTATACAAATAAGCGAGATATTAGATTCTTTACAGTTCATCACTGATACATCGCGAGGGCTTCAAAATCGAACAAGCCAGAGCTCGCTTAACTTTTAATACACAGGCTCTGACCGTCTATTCCGGTTCGTAATTTTAAGTCGCATCTCATCTACTTCCCGCGGCTTCAAACCTGAGAGACTTATTTGACACGTATCGTCTGCATAGTTTTGTGAAATTCCGATATGGGGGCATTGCGAGGCCGGTCATGGTGGGCTGATGGAAAATAGCCGGAGGATGACAGCATAGCCGAAAGTATAACCATATAGCTGGAGCATGGAAAGGGCGTATTTCGTGCAAGAAATCCATATTCAATACATACAGGGAAGCTACCAAAAACGACTACGTCGTGATTCCGTTCCCAAATCTCACTTGCGGCCGCTGTATTGCCCCAACCATTTTCTCAGGGGCTAATCCACGACTTTATCCTCTTTCAGCGGGGATCGACCTCCCTCCCCGTGATTTGCGAAGTCCGAATTTATTCCGCTCCGCACCACAAGGTTTGTCTGTGGAGCCGAAGCACATGCCACTTGGCCCCTGGTGCTGGATAGAGCTTATCTGTACATATTGCACATTCCGGCAGCTCTCGTCGAAGGAGACGGGCGTGACAAGTCGACGTACGAAGGGCGTAGAATGATCAGGCTCGATGTCTTTCCGCGCAAGCAAGTGATTACGACGAGTTGAGCCTGCCATCACCCCATCTCGCTGCTCCGAGTCGTCATATGTCCAAGCGGGGAGACAGAGCTTGGTGCGGCACTTGGGGCGGGGTTGGGCGAAACCATGGAAGCGATCATTGGCTGTCGATGCGGCGGGGTAGGGCGAACAAGGCCCCGAGGAAGAACTTACTGCTGTTGCCGTGTGGACTCTCGGAGGACGATGGCAAGCAGCAGCTCCACGGCATATCAGAGCTTTGATGGCGATATCAAAGCACCGACAATACAGGTAGCAGGCGTTTGACACTTCGGTTTCGGGGGCTTAGTCGTGGAGCGAGTAGGGGACGATCGCTCGAAACCAAAGCTGCTGACTGGCTCCAACCGCCTAGATGCTGTGGGCCAGCGAAATCTGACGAATAGAGCGGGCAGCTTTCGTAATCTACCAGCATCTCGAACGCTCTGCGAGCACCCGCGCTCTTGTTAACCAGCACTATGCGCCAAGGCAGGAATGGCCTCTAACCACTCAGAGCCCCCCGTTTACGCATTTGACAAGGTCCCCCACCCGCCGCCAGTGCGGTTCCGTAGAGCTTAGTCACTATGTTTTCGGCCTCTCGATCGCTGAGGGGAAAGCCGGTAGCTTTAAAAGCGCGGGGTACGTCCTATGCTGGTGCTGCTCGGTTTATGCTCCTCCAACCACTACATCTTCCAGAGAGCTTCAGCACAGTTCTTGTCTAGCTTCCCTTTGTTCATCATTTCACGAGCTCCCGGAGTCATATTCTATATAAGACGCAGCCATGGGCGAATGTCCGTACGATATCAAGAAGGCCAATGTTGCTGGGGGTGGCACCAGAAACTCCGACTGGTGGCCCAATGACCTGAAGCTTAACATCCTCCGACAGCACACCTCCGTCACCAATCCCTTGAACAAGGACTTCGACTATGCCGCTGCCTTCAAGTCCCTCGATTACGATGCTCTGAAGAAGGATTTACACAAGTTGATGACGGATTCGCAGGACTGGTGGCCTGCGGACTTCGGTCACTATGGTGGTCTATTTGTCCGCATGGCCTGGCACAGCGCTGGTACATACCGCATTGTCGATGGCCGTGGTGGTGGAGGCGAAGGCCAACAGCGTTTCGCACCCCTCAATAGCTGGCCGGACAACGTCAGTCTCGACAAGGCACGCCGCCTGCTCTGGCCGATCAAACAAAAGTACGGCAACAAGATCTCGTGGGCCGATCTGATGCTGCTCACGGGAAATGTGGCCATCGAGTCCATGGGCCTGAAGACCTTCGGCTTTGCTGGTGGCCGCCCCGATACCTGGGAAGCCGACGAGGCTGTGTACTGGGGAGGCGAGACTACATGGTTGGGCAACGAAGTTCGCTATTCCAACGGTAGCGAGGGTGTAAAGGGACACGGCGTAGTTGATGGTGACGAATCTAAGAAATCCCATAGTGATATCCACACCCGCGAGTTGGAGGAGCCCTTGGGAGCGGTCCATATGGGATTGATTTATGTTAACCCTGAGGGTCCTGACGGCATTCCTGATCCGGTCGCTTCAGGGAGAGACATCCGCGTCGCCTTTGGTCGTATGGCCATGAATGACGAGGAAACCGTGGCGCTCATTGCTGGCGGCCACGCTTTCGGTAAAACCCACGGTGCAGCTTCGGCTGATAACGTTGGCAAGGAACCAGAAGCCGCCGGCCTCGAAGAGCAGGGCTTGGGCTGGGCCAACCGTCACGGATCTGGAAAGGGTCCGGACACCATCACCAGTGGTCTGGAAGTTATCTGGACCAAGACCCCAGCCAAATGGAGCAATGACTACCTCGAGTACATTTTCAAGTACGAGTGGGAGCTGACCAAGAGTCCTGCTGGTGCACACCAGTGGGTGGCCAAGAATGCTGAGGCCGTCATTCCCGATGCGTTTGATCCCAAGAAGAAGCACTTGCCAACGATGCTGACGAGTGATCTTGCTTTACGCTTCGATCCCGCATACGAGAAGATTTCGCGTCGCTTCCGCGACAACCCAGATCAGCTTGCCGATGCTTTTACCCGCGCCTGGTTCAAGCTGTTGCACCGTGATATGGGTCCACGATCCCGCTGGTTGGGCCCAGAGCTGCCATCTGAGGTGCTCATCTGGGAAGACCCGATCCCCGCCGTCAAATATCCCTTGATTGACGAGAAGGACATCACAGCCCTCAAGAAAGAAATCATCGCCACTGGTCTGGATCCCACCAAGCTCATCTCTACGGCCTGGGCATCTGCTTCCACTTTCCGTGGCGGTGACAAGCGCGGTGGCGCCAACGGTGCCAGAATCCGTTTCGCTCCCCAGAAGGACTGGAAGGTCAACAACCCGGCTCAGTTGAGCCAGGTTCTGAGCGCCTTGGAGGGAGTACAGAAGAAGTTCAACGGATCTCTATCTGGTGGAAAGAAGGTCTCGCTGGCCGATGTGATCGTGCTCGCTGGCGCCGCTGGCTTGGAGAAGGCTGCTGGCGTTCCCGTGCCCTTCACACCTGGCCGAGAGGATGCCTCGCTAGAGCAGACCGATGTCCAGTCTTTCGCCTACCTCGAGCCACATGCTGATGGGTTCCGAAACTACGGCAAATCGACGTCGCGAGTGCGCACCGAACAATTCCTGGTCGACCGAGCTCATCTCCTCACTCTTTCGGCGCCCGAAATGACCGTACTGGTCGGCGGTCTCCGTACTCTGAATACCAACTACGATGGGTCTGCTCACGGCGTGTTCACTAAGCGCCCTGGCCAGCTGTCGAACGACTTCTTTGTCAACCTCCTCGACATGAGCACCGCATGGAAGCCTGTTGGCAAGGACAATGAGATCTACGAGGGTGTTGATCGCAAGACGGGCCAGAAGAAGTGGACCGCCACTCGTGCGGATCTCATCTTTGGCTCGCATGCCGAGTTGCGAGCGATCGCCGAGGTCTACGGCAGTTATGATGGACAGGAGAAGTTTGTCAAGGATTTCGTGGCGGCTTGGACCAAGGTGATGAACTTGGACCGATTTGACTTGGCCCCCACGTCCAATGCTAAGGCGCACCTGTAAGGGTCGTTAGAGATTTCGAAAGTTTGAAAGACAGTTAGGGATTCCCTTTGTATCTAGACTCGATGTCTTAGCAATGATCTGTCGCTCGTTTGAATATTAAATGCCCGAATCGTGAGAAGTGGCTTGTTCTTTGGGGTAGCTGGTCAATTAGTGAAACAAGTGATGAATGCCCAAGACTTTGAATGCGACATGAGAAGATCAAAAGTGCTGTCAATATTAGTATCATGTAGACTGCCAAGCCTGCAGAGGAACAGAGAACATGAAAATATTTCTTAAGATGTATTAGTTTCGTTGCCCAATCGTTTGACTCTCGGTGGTAGTTGGCACACTCGAGTTCGATGTCTTATGAGATGTGAACGTGGTTAACTACACAACTATGTCTGGAACCATTTCTAGGTGACGTCGGACGTAGCATTTGTAAAGCCAAATTCAGACGATAGAAAGGCTCCGTATTAAGCAATCTGGTATATGAAGTCACTTGAGATTTCATAGACGGTTTCCACACGGGATCCCACAGAATGAGATGGATGTCCACAGCCTTGTAAACCGATCCAAGCCGCAAAATCAAGGACTGTCTCGAAGAGCGTGCCCTTTCCGGGTCTAATTTCCCCAGGTAGGTTATGGCCATTGTAAGATAGAGCCTTCACGTCTGGTAAAATCTATTTCCTAGCCGGTGAAGCTATTTGAGGCAAATTGGCCATCAAGAGCTCAGAAATCGAGGATATAGAGCTAGATAGGCCCTCCACGGAGTTGGTGCAACCATTCGCGGACCCTTGCCCCCCTTTTTCACGCACCTTGGGTTGCTTTCGAGGGTGCGGGAGGCCATGTTCGGGTCGGGTCTGCAATTTTAGGGTTAATTTCGAGAAGACGCTGTAGTTGGTGGTGTGACCTTGGTGTATGTAGAAAGGCTGAGGAGTGGTTAAGACCGTTACTGTTCCGTGCCTTCTTGCTTTAGTCCCGATAGCGATTTTCCAAGCTCAGTCAGATACAGAAGCCTGAGCTACAGCGTGTTACTGTGCGAAATTGCTACCGACGAGGTCATACTTTGACGAAGTTCTTCTGTCTTGTAGTTTAAGAACTTCAAATTGAAGACGCTCTAGCTTTTATCGAAGAAATTGGACAGCTTGATCATTACAGTTTAACCAAGCTAGACATGGCGAGGACGAAGTTTACTGTAATACCACTTACTTAGAAGACCTTTTTTCCCCAGGTGGGATTGGGTTTACCTTTGGTCAGAGATCAGCAGCACAGTACTGTAACACTCCGGAGAAGCTGATAAGGGCCCCCTTCTTTTACCAAAGAATCAGAACCGAAAAAGGAATCTGGACAACCCAGCTTGGTAGAGTCTAGACAGGGGTGCCCATGAAAAGGAGCATCCGGAGGAGAGAACCCTGACACTTATTTAGTGATCACTATACAAACCGGTATATTATGCAGCATCCACACTTAAACCTCGCAGATTTCATCGAGCTTATCATCCAACGACCAATATGCTCCATCACACTCTGTTCCCTCGGTCGTCCGTCGCGTGAAGTCAAGGTTGCCTTGCTGGTGCCGCTCCCGGCTGTTTACCGGCAAGCAAGGTGACATTGACTCAGCTCATAATTCGAATATACTTTGCTAGCTCTGACCCTCTAGCTCAGAGGGTAAAAACTCCCTCATGGCAAGGCGCCACTCTAGGCAAGCAGTCGCTCATGCTCGGATAGGGTGGGGCCGCGCTACGGCCGCAACACATCAGCCATCGTCAGGATACCCGAGGAGCAATAGTGCAGGGCGTTGTGAAAACAGTGCACAAAACCTGGGCAGCGCCTTGCTTTATACACCGTCTGGAGCAGGAAGCTCGTAATGCTAGACTCAAAGGAGAGAGCCGAGTCTTCCTGACGGGCGGTCTCGATCTATGCATGGCCAGAGATACAGAACCGCACCGCGACCGTATAGAGTGGGCCGATCCGCAGGGACGGGCGGCGGCCGACAACGCACGCGAAGTATCAAAGCTTGTCGCTCAATCCAGCATGCAGTGTGCCAATGTAATAGCGGTTGTAGGGCTGAGAGCAAGGTTGTCGCGTTGAGGGAGCATCGCAAGCCAATCACGAGGGATCCGCGGCTGGTCGAAGGCCCGTATCCAGCAATCCTTAATTTAAGCTTGCAGGCGATGCCTAATGGTATCTTCGGGCTGTTCTGTTCCCCGTCGCTTTGCGATGCGCCCAGGGAATCCCATTGGAGGCCCCCCCGCTGTGCCGCACGGTGTGCTCGCTGTCATTTCAAGATCAGCCAATATTTCCCTGGGTTATCGGGCGCGAACTGGCCGCAGCTCAGCAATTCTTCCTGATCGTCAGCGGCTCAGTGCTGCGGATGTAGCACCGTCCAGGGGTTCGGCGGTGAACCCGGCCCAAACTGGTCAGTGCTCGGGCTCAAGGTCCTTAACGGGAGGTGTGGCCGCGTGCTATATCGTGTGTGCATGTCTGCGCCGTTGGTGATATTGGTGCTGGAGCCTGGAGATAGGCACCCCCAACATTTAGCGCTTGCCCAATACTGGGCCTCAAGTACTTAACAACGGACGATCTGCACATCACGTAAGTCTGTCTCGCTCTTTCCCTTCTTCGTCGCACGCTCGTTCCATCAGTGTATATCGGCTCTAAGCGAGCCTGATCATGAAGATCCTTGTGGCTTTGGTTGGATTATGGACCACGCTTGCAGCAGCACAAAGCTGTTCGGGGGCAGCAGGTAACGAGACGGCTGGAGGTGAGCATGCTTTCTGCTAAGGTTTCTGACGGCCATGAGTTGACTTTCTTAGGTTGCTCGACCACTTTCGTTACAGCACCAAGCCCATCAGCGGCCACGACGATAGATTATGGAGCCCAGTTCGCGACGCAGGCAAGCAACAGCTCCACACCATATTCCGCCCTTCCAGGTGTCTCGCCAAAGTCTTCGAAGACCGTGAATCCAGCAACGGTTACGCAAGCCGTTGTGGCGGCGGCTACGACGGCAGCCGCCAGTACAAGTGCTTCGACACATTCGAGTTCTGCGGTGGCTATGGTTGTTCCTTGGAGTGGTGTAGCACTTGGGCTAGTGGGATTGGTTATGGCTGGGTTATGATTCGATTGGAAGGGCTTGGATAGCATGTTTTGTAGATATTCCTTGAAGTGGAAATGGTTTGATGATTGTACATGTTCATGGGTGATGGTGTCGCAAGGGCTTTTGATTGTCTTCATTGTTGGACTTGGTTGCGAATACCCCTTAAAGCATGCTTAATGCAATATAAATATTGAAATATCTTCCCGGTCGGCTATGAGATCCGGTGATTTTTCTGTTACCGGAAAATGAAAAACCCCAATTTTGATGAGTATCTAGCATCAGAAGCCAGAGAAAGTCCAGCACGAGCAGCCCCAATGATTGCCCGAACTATGTTGCTTTAATCATTCGTTTGCCTGTTTGATCGGGCAGAGTCGTGGTCAACTTCGACCTCAGCCGTTTAGCATCAGGCTCTGGTCTGGCGCCTTGTTCTTGCCTCGGCGACTTATGCGTTGTAGATACTGACGTATTCGACCTGACTTGGAAAAAGAGACTGCGGCTTTGTCCAGAGCGGTCTGCCTTCCCATTGCTTTGGTCCTCAATTCTCTCGAGTAAACCTCGTAGATATCGTGCGGGTCGAACTCATCGCTTAAGCTTCTATGCTTAGTCCTTCTCCAATAATGCTGTCATCTCCTGCTGGGAGTTCTCAACCTGTTGCCTGCAATTGTTGTGGTCTCTCCTGCTGCTTTTTGTAAAATGAAGCTTTCCAGAGGTGCAGGATTAATGGTCTTAAGATCTTTGCCAGTAGCTCTCGCTCCGTCTTTATTTCCGTGGCTTCCAATATTTCTTTTGCTTTCTCTTGCGCGATTCGTCCGTTCCTCTCAGTTGTGCTCTTTTCTTAGCTCTTGCTCTTATCGAAGTCATCTCCTTCCGCTTCATCGCTCTCTACTTGACTTAGGTCCAGTTCAGCCATAAGTGCACTGACTCTGAACGTCCGGTCTTGTCCTCAAGATCGGGTCAAACGTTGTGCTAAGTTCTTTCGGGAACCCTGAATGGTGAGCTTTGCCAACGACTATGTGACCAATATGGGCCACGTCAGTAGCACACCAGGAATAAATACTAAAGCAATTGAGACCCTGAACAAGGACGCAATAAAAAGCGAAGCCATTTTGTGTTTGTCGAATCTCATGTGTGAACCAGGACATGATGGCCGACCATCATGGCAGCCAGAATTCCGACAATGGCCCAAACTAGGTAAAACAAAAGATATATTGTCTTGTTTCCTTTCCACTTTGGCACGTGTTGGATACGTAGGATATCATCATCTTCAAGCTTCGTTAGCAATTCAGCAAGTTGTTTCCATCCGACCGGCCAGTTATTCACCAGTTTCACACATCGGTTTCTCTCTACTTCCTTCCCAAGTCACGTACGTTCGTGTGTCATTCCGTTAGTGCCAAGGCTTTGATTTATTCTCACAGTCCTTTGCCAGGATTTCTATGCATTTTTTGCCGCAAGCCACTAGATATTCCTCTACAAAGGTTCGCTAACCCTCGAATGACATAGAAAACGCGTATAGCTCGAGATGGACAATAGAAGAAAGGAAGTTTGCAATCTTTCTAACTCGTGTCGATAACTTGGCTGGGTTTGAAGTATAACACTCAGGGCCTGGAAACGAGACTTTATCAAAGCACCACATGACATGTCTTTTGCAAGTGTTCGAGTTTTGGCGTCTACGATCGCTCGTGTTTCCAACACTTTGTATACCGGTGGAAGGCATTGAACATGAAGCTGGTAGTTATTAGTATTTTTGTATCGAGCGCAGAGGTAGCAGACGACTCACAAGGATGTGAGAGATAGTGTCGGGTATGGGAATGTAGTACTGTTACTTCTGAGCCTTAGAGGATATTCCCCACCATTCCCATGTCCTATAGGAGTAGCACAAACGCAAAATATGTATTCCAGGTGCCGGCGGTAAAGTGTGTTCAAGTACATTCTTCGAGAGCAAAACAGCAATGCCGGGATCGTCCTTTGCAAATATTCTTGAATATTTGTATACTCCATAGGGGCTATCTCTGTCCCATATTTGGCTCGTAGCATGTAAGTTATCGTGACTTCTTACGTGGCACCGCCAGGTAAAGTAACCACATTTTCATCTGAAAACTCCTTACTGAGCCAATCTCTATTAGTAATTAGAGTGGCGTCAAGTACAGCAGACTGTGAGTTGGTACGTTTTCCGTCCTCGAACAAGTGGATATGGCCTCGATATCAAGCGCCCCCCTTATTCTTATACTCTTAGCCCCATATAAAGCAGACCGTTTTCCTCTCTGCTGTCAACTCGAAATTGAGTTGCACCGTCTTGGACGGCTTTATGTTTTGCAGCCGGTGAAAAAGGCAAGTACTGGGTGTTATGAATCGCTACCTCTCAAAGGGATGACATGATATTCGGTCTATAAGACTGATAAGTAGACTGCAGGTTGCATCGATGGAGTGCGCGACGGAGTCCATGGGTGAGAGCCATCTAGCCTCGCAAGGTATCTCGGTCGTTCAGTCGGACAAGGCTGAACACTAAGCCCAAATTCGCCTAACACGGACCCCGCACTCCATATTCCTCGAGGGATCTCAGGGACTACCAGGGAGCTTAATTTGACAACCTTTCTGCACACCGGCAGATACATCGTCGCCTCCGCCGCTGTCTCTAGCTTCCGCTGCTGGGACTGGTCTAGTCGCCAGCAGCAATTCGATTCCCACCGAAATGCCCGGAGTTCCTTCAGGACGAGGTTGTGACGCGTGTCGCAAGCAGAAGAAGAAGGCAAGTTGGCCAACGCAAACCACGCAAAGAAGTTCTGACCAGAGCGGTCGCTTTAGTGTGACCAGCTGCAGCCTTCCTGCTCGCGATGCACGCGGCTTCAGATCAAGTGCATAGGATCGGGTTGCCAGCGGTACCAGTTCAAAGAAGACTACAGGTCTGCAGGTTCATTGCAAGTTCGACGGCCTCCTGGTGGCCGACTACCGCCCTCAATTCCACGGCAAGGTGCCGCCTTGCAGCAACTTCTCCACAAGCCGAGCAATGATATGACCCGACTGGCCAGTGCTCTCGTTGGGAAACTAGACGCATCTGACGATATGCGATATCATCTGTGTTGGACTTATGGAGACTATCTTGGAGATATACCCAAGCGTCTCGGTACCAACGAGGCACTGGATACCGCTGTTGCAGCTCTTGTAAGCGCGCATTCCTGCCTAGGCCCTCGCCGAGGCAGAGGGGGCCGCGCTACTCCTGAAAGCATACAGAAATATACGCACGCTCTGAATGCTTTGAGAATTCTTTTGGACAATCCTGCAAAGGCCCGCGAGCCGGAAACATTATGTGCAGTTATGCTGTTGATGATATGCCACAGCTTCATCGGGGTACATAGGGGGCGCTTGACTGGCCACGGTGAAGGAGCGGCACAGATCCTGAAAGCTCGAGCATTCTTTCGCACGCAAGATCTCTTCGAACGCAAACTCATATTCACCTTACGGGGACCCGTGTTGTTTGAGGCTCTCATCAACCCCAGGATTTGTTTCAGTGCGGAAGACTGGGATCTCCTAGTAGCAAACGACTTCAAAGAGCCCAATGATGAAAGTCAGATGATACGCTGTCTCGCCCACCTCCCCAGATTGATGGATCGCGGAAAGACTGCATTGCGAGAGCATACCGGTGTCCAGCATGTGATCATGGAGACAAGAAAGTACTACGGTATGTTGAAGGTAATTACGCAGAACCTCAAGAGTGTACTCGATGCTATTCACAAAGCTCAAGTTGATGGCACCTCACCATCCCCGGAGCTACTTCCAAAAGCTCATGCTTGGTATCAGCGTTCGCATGGTCTAGCCCTTGGCATTTGTATCATATTCAACTGTGTCCTTAGGGCGCTTGAGCCCAACGATATCGAGCTGGACATCGAGGCACAAAGCTTCTGCGACAACATCCTTGTGCTTGCCGACGAAGCGGCAATATATAGACCTTTGGGTGCCAGTTATGTCCCTATTTGCCTTTTCGCGGCATGGTGTGGCAGTAAAGATGAGACGACACGTGCAATTATCGAGACGGTTCTGGTTGATTATAGATCGGACTTCACCGGGGAATGCTTTAAACCATTGGCATCCGAGCTGCAAAACGCATCTCTGCGATTGAGTCTCCTCGACCCTTAAGTTTAGTGTTCTGGAGACGATGGCAGTGCAGACACAAAAGCAGAAGCAGAGGCAGGGTCCGTAGTGGCAGTGGCAGTGACAGTGACAGATGAGAGTCTCCGTTGGGTAGAAGCTGAAGGTATTTATGTCAAACTGCTTAGGTAGAATAACGATAAGGCTATGGCGGGGTTCCGTCCAGGGTCTTTTTGACAGTTGGGCTAACCTGTTTTGGTTCTACCCAGCGCTCCGAGCCGAGAGCGAGCTAACCCTCCTGGGTGCGATGTAGCGCTCTTCTATTGAGATGTCTTAGAAAACTAAAATGTCGCAAGCTATATAATCCCTTGTTGTGTCCATATTGGCCCAGCAGATCATTCTTGATGAGCTTAAGTCCTCTTTGCCATCTTTGAATTGCTGTATTTTCCCCAACCTTTTACACCGACACAATCTACGACAGCGCGATAATGTATACAGACACTACATCTCCTCGCTATTACGCTTATGAGCCAAGTCATGTTCTTCCAGCTGTTTTTGCTAGCTTGATTGGTATATCTCTACTGATACATATCGTGCAAAATTTGTATGCCAATCATTCAAAGTCCCACGCAAACGCTTAGCTAATATTGGTTTTTTTCTCATAGTCGCTACCGCTCATGGAAGGTTATGTTCTTCATGGTTTGGGGTGGTGCTGTATTCACATCTGGGTGGATTGTGCGATGCGTTTCCTCCTACTATCCTACGAACAAAAACATGTACATCGCTCAGGCTGTCCTCGTCCTCGCGGGCCCTCCCATCTATTCGGCGACAGAATACAACATCCTCGGCCGGCTCATGCTCTATCTCCCAATGCACGCCCCGATGAACCCGTATCGCGTCGTTTTGTTTTTCATATACCTAGGAGCTGCCGTCGAGGGCCTTACCGCCGCAGGCGGAGCGCAGCTTGGATCTGCAGGAACTGATTCGAATCTTCTGCGCAGTGGCGCAACTCTGATTGCGATTGGTGCTGTCCTGCAAGCTGTGGTGGAAGTCGTGTTCATGAGCATAATTGCAACCATCCAGTACCGCTGTACACGTGCTTCTATGCTCACGAGCAAGGTCCATACCTTCTGCATCATGCTGTACGGCACATCGGCGCTTGTTTTGCTACGTTGCATCTTCCGCAGCATCGAGAATTTCAGCACCATCGGCCTCATTTCTTCAGGAACTTGCGGCTCAACTTGCCGGGCGATTCTCCGACACGAGTGGTACCTCTACGCGTTCGAAGCTGCGCCCATGCTTCTGTATACGTACTGGCTCAATATTATCCACCCTGGCAAATTTCTACCAAGCAATCGCAACATCTATCTCGACTTTGAAAAGGGTGAGCGCCGGGGCCCCGGCTGGATTGATAATCGGTCTCAGTGGCAGACCTTCATGGATCCACTTGATTTTGAGGGCATTCTGAAAGGCCAGCCGGCGCATGAGAAATTTTGGCTACGGCCAGACGATTGGCCTGTTATGGGTAGTGGTAACACTGACTGCAGAACACCCTTAACGATGACGAACCAAGAAGTGTAGACCATCTAAGTATATTCAGTTATGTTTTAAATAGAAGTATATATAGGTAGCGTATTTTAGATTAATGTTATAATGCAATTTCAGAAGGGAAACTCTCTCATAAACACTGTATCAAGTCTAATAATAACTGTAGTCTTCTGAAAGTTTGGGAATAGGTTAAGGTTGTTTCAACCCCAAGGCCTCTAATCATTCGCTTTACCTCATAAAACTGAATTCAACACTGCTATCAAGTCTAATAATAACTGTAGTCTTCTGAAAGTTTGGGAATAGGTTAAGGTTGTTTCAACCCCAAGGCCTCTAATCATTCGCTTTACCTCATAAAACTGAATTCAACACTGCTATCCTGAGGGAAACTTCGGCAGGAACCAGCTACTAGCATTTATAAAGGCCTATAGCAATAGGAACTCATAATAGACTGTCTAGCTGACAACGTATTAATTCCGCTCCTGTAGTACTCTTATATCCCAGAGACCCTAGCACACCCTCTACGGATCGTGTTAGGCTCTCACCGGGTAGCTCGGGGCTAGAGGATCTTGGTTACCCAAGAAAGCCTTCCTACTAGCCTTCATCTACCCGCCCTCTCTCAAGGGGGTTCGACTATACCTTAAGCCTAAGTATTTCACCTAGACCCATTGCCAACTAGTCTGTGAACGCGCTCCATAGGTCCAAAGGACCCTTGAACTTCGCTGCGGATTTACCCTATTTAAGCGTTATCACCATACCCGAGGTCATTACTCTGGTGCACACTCATCCTTTCGGACGGGGAGCGGTAGCTTAGAATTCAAACAGGCAGTCCCCGCAATTCGACAGTGTCGCCCCGGCTAAGGGACTAGGGGTGCCTTTTAAGCCCCCTCTTAACCACCTAGTAAACAACAAATGGTTCGATTAGTCTTTCGCCCCTATACCCAAATTTGACGATCGATTTGCACGTTAGAACCACTGCGAGCCTCCACCAGAGTTTCTTCTGGCTTCACCCTATTCAGGCATCGTTCACCATCTTTCGGGTCCCAACARCTATGCTCTTACTCAAATCCATCCGAAGACATCAGGATCGGTCGATGATGCACCCTTAASGGTTCTCACCTCCGTTCACTTGCATTACGCGTATGGGGTTGTGCTGCAAGAGACATTCGGCGGTAATTTTTGCGTCAGCGACCTCTTTTTGCATGGGGAGTTCAGCTTCCAACTTGAAGCTTCTTACATTTACTTTCTGCAGTGACCTACGTTGAGGATCTCACAAAGTCTTCGCCTACATATGAGATAAACAGTATGAGTGCCATTCACCCCCCCCCCCCCTAGCGCGCGGTCCCTCACTAGCACACTCAACTGTAAACCATTATTATGAACACACTGTTTGAATCCCAACAAGCACTGAAAACCCCGAACCCTATACGGATTCCTTCGAGACAAAGAAGTGAAGGCAAGCGATAGCTTGAGAATAACGTATCCAGTAAGACTCGATGATCACCTGACGAAAGCCTATCCGGGTTCCATCCGAGGAATCCTGAATCGCAAACTCAATTGTCTTACTCAAGCCATGCTGAAATGCACAAATCAAAGCTTTCAAGATCTTATCAGCTGACGTCAACACAAGGTGGCCCGGGACTTAAGATTTTCGGAGATGTACTGGGATGGCACGGAGCGGCAGTGCCTATGGAATTGTCATCTAATAAACGAGACGGTGCATCTCAACGTCGTCATCGTTTATGAGATCCACGCATCGTCTTTGATCACTATTCGACCCTTGTGCCATGCATGCTTTCACCCCTCCAGACCAGTCAAGGTGCAGTCTAGGCTACCGAGCTCAGATGATGACCCCATAGAAATTACCAAGTCCAGATGCCCGGAGCATGATTCTAAACCTACCTGGCTGTGCGTCTACTGTTCCCCTGCTCTTGCATCCTGCGGCGACACTGCAAGCGCTCTGCTGCTCAGGAATTGAGATGAGGTTTGCTGAACTCGGTCAATGCCCGTGACCCTTGCTAGGATGGGACGAATCTATGAGATCGGCCCTGGGCAAGAGCAGGAACAGATGCTCCGGGGTCCAGTCCAGCCCCGGAAGGCCTGCAAGCTACTGCGGCGCCAACCCGCCAGGTACGCTAGACATGACGGTCCTGACCTCAACAACAACCAGCCGAAAGTTGCCCGTCTTATATTGATTACCTCACCACTTCTTACTGGGGAAAAGATTCCATCTTACCTCTGAGGCCTCGTTCATGATTTTTTCTTCCTGTTCGTCCACTGCCGTCCACCGAAGTCGGCGCCAAATAGTTATGGGGTTGATGATGAAGCTTGGCCCGATATTTTGCTAGTTGCTGTATATCACTGCCGTGGAATTAAGCCGTGCACCTTGCATCATCGTTACTTTCGTACCCCAGGCTTTCCCAGAATTCCATGTGCGCAAACCATCCTTCATATTGCTTACTGCGAATGCGCAGGTGCTAGTCATATGTTGCAAGTAATCTGCGGTAGGTCCAAGAATTTCTCCATCTACACCCCTGTTAGACTCCTGGACTTGCATCCCAAGTGGGAACGGTTTGCTTCCCGTCCATGGGCAACATCGAATTCCATTACTTCATTCCCAGATTATGAGAAAGTGCCGAAGCGCAAAAGCGTCATGTATGTTCACACGCTGTAGTGGCGCGCTGTAGTCTATATAAGCACTTCTCCCCTCTTTCAACGGCCCTCCTATATTCTCAACCATCACCACCGTCGCTGAGATGTTATTCAGAGTCGGATTTGCTGCTGGCCTTGTTGCCGCAGTGTCTGCTGCCCCAGCCGTCACAACGACAGCCGACACTGGAGAGTATACGCCACTTCCATACTCATACAACCAATCCCCGTCGGTCAACAGCGCTGCTGTTTCATCAGCTGCCTCCGTTGCTGGTATCCCAGCTGCTGAGATCCCCGGTGCTACCAATGCAGTTCCCCCGGTCATCAGCAGTCAAGTTACCGGTGTTACCAGTCACGGCCCGTACACAGGAACGGCGACAACCACCGGCGCCGTCAGTAACTCGCCCGCGGGCACTGCCATCCCGGTGCTTCCACCCAACCCAACCGCGCTGGTCTACAACCCCAACGGCACCTTGAACAATCAGGAGCCCATCCCCTACCAGCCTGCTGGAGGACTTGGCACCAATGGCACCGAGCCCGTCTACCGCGTCCAGTCCGACTTCGACTACATGTCGATCCTGCTCGGATTGTACCAAGAATGGATCGAGCTGGACCTGTTCCACAACATCCTGGCCACCTTCTCCGAGGAGGAGTTCACTGCCGCTGGACTGACACCTTCCGACCGATTCCTGATCGAGTTCATGGCAGACCAGGAATCCGGACATGCAACGATGCTTTCCAACCTCCTCGGCGGACCCGGTGGCGCAACCCCGCAATGTACCTACAACTACCCCTTCAAGACCGTCCACGAAGCCTTCGACTTCACCCAGAAGCTCACACGCTTCGGCGAGTCCGGCGTGTGGGGTTTCCAAGCACACCTCGACTCACGCGAGGTCGCGCAGCTGCTCGATCAATCCATCGCCACCGAGGCGCGCCAGCAGATGATCTTCCGGCAGTTCGCCGGCCTGTTCCCCATGCCCGTTTGGTTCGAGACTGGTATTCCCCAATCGTGGGCCTGGACGCTGCTGGCACCATACATCTCCTCGTGCCCCGCCGACTCCAAGCGTCTAGCCTGGCAGAACTTCCCTGCGCTGAATGTGCTCAACCAGCCCAACTCCGCGCGCTGGAACGCCTCGCAGACGGGCCTCAACGAAACCACTGGCTTCGGCCCCGCGGCGCCCTCAAGCGACGTGCCCGAATCCGAGAGCTGCATCGCCCGCAACGACACCGGCTTCAGCTGCAAGGCAGCCGTGTCGCAGAACCGCACGATCCCGCTGTCGTACCCCGGCCGTGAAGTGTACCTGTCGTGGGAAGAGCCCGGCAAGCTGGTCGGCCCCAACAACTCGTACGTGACGGATACCAAGGCCAGTGCGCCGCAGTTCGTGATCTGGGTCTCGCAGCTCAACGTCACCTACTCGCCGCTGACCAACATCTCCAAGCAAGGCGAGCTGAACTACGGCATGACGATCCAGCCTGACGTCAGCACGTACGAGGGCGACCCAGCCATCAACGGGACCATGTTCATTGCATTGACTGATGCTGACCTGCCGTTCACGGCCTTCAACCTCAGCATGGTGAACCCGCACGTCGCTGCTGGTCCGTTCTTGTACCAGGCTGGATAAGCGAGCTGGTTGTTGGACGATCAGAGAGAAGTTGGCGAAGAAGTTTATGAATATGTATAGTGCAGGGTGCGCCTTAATGATATAATATTTGATGTTTGTATAAAAGCTGTCTAGCAGAATTTGGATCCAAAATACTGATATGGTTTTATATATGCCTGGAATTTCTGCAGTGACTATTTCATAACAACCAGTGTATGAACGAGATATATAATGAAATAAGCCACTTGCGTATTATATGCGTCTTACTATCTAGGAAACTTTCCCATTCTTCGAAATACTTGAAATGTAGTCCTTTTTTAAATTTTAAGCAATACGTCGATTTTCAATTAAACGATTTGGTCACCAAGCAATTGGCAGCATCAAAGACAACATCTTATGTAGGTAATCTTCTAGTATTTACGTAAGAACAAACATATACATGTTTCATAAGTTCACTGGCTCAATCACTCCAAACAAACCTATACACTCACTTTACCATTCGCCCCCTTCGCTCCCATCTCCTTAAACAACTCCTCGTACTTCTCTGCCGCGACAACCATACAGTCATGTCCGTAAATCTTCTTCTGCACATCCGCGTCCGCCCACTTATCCGGGACCGCGCCTCCCTTCTCCTTCAGCGCCGCAAACTGGCGATCACGCTCCTCTTTGGCCTTGCCCTCACCCAGATGCAGCGCGCGTCCACTAGCAGCCGCGAGCTCCACGAGCGTCTCTGCGCGCTCCTTGCGCAGGTTCTCATATACTAAAAGGGTTGTGTTGATGGTTTCGGGCTCGGTGTCATGGATTCGTGATAGTACTTCGGCCAGCACCGCGGCGTCTTCGATGGCGAGAGCAGCGCCTTGTGCTAAATGTGGGAGGGTGGGATGGCAGGCATCGCCAACCAAGGCACAGGATCCGTGGACCCAGGTTGGGAGCGGAGAGTGCACGCGCAGTTTCCATTCGCAGACTTCTCCATCAGGCACTTTTTGCAGCATGCGCTGCACTTTCGGGCAGAAGTCCGAGAAGACATTGAGCATGACGCTCTTGTCGCCGCGCGTCGTGTAGGTTGCGCTAGGGGCTGCGGCGAAGTTGATATCGGGCTGTACCGTGGACATATTGTAGATCTGCTTGTTGGAGACTGGATAGGCGATAATGTGGCGCTTCTCGCCGATCCAGCGGGTTACTTTCTCGCCATCAATCAGCTCGAGGAGTTCTGGATCATCCACCATGTCTTCCCTCTTGAGCATAATGCGGTATGCAGCTTGGTTTGTGTCGATGACCTGGGCATCGACTTTGAGTTCGGAGAGGATCTGTCCCCGGATCTCACTTTTCAGTCCATCGCAAGCCAGGAGGACATCTGCGGTCACGGTATATGCTTCACCATCGCGAGGGGTTACCTTGATGGTTGGTTTTGGTGAGAAGCTCTCGACGTGTGTGTTTGCAGTCGAGAAGTGGAACTTAATGGCGGATTCTTTCTGGCAGTGCGCATACATCTGTCCTGCGAGCGACGAGCGGTGGCCGACCATGTGTGGGTAGCCGTAAGTTTCTCGAATATAGCGGAGGTCGACGTGCCCGAGTTCTGAGTCTGAATCGCCCTCTGTGTATAAACCATCAGCCAACCATTCCTTTCCAAGAAGCTGCATTCTTTACTCACGTCGAATGCTCGTTTCTTTGAGGTCCACAGCTTCGCGCTCAATATCCTTCCAGCAACCAAGTCTATCCAGGATTCTAGCCATATTGGGTGCCAGTTGGATTCCTGCGCCAACGAAGCCGAGATTCGACGCCGTCTCGAAGACTTGGATGTCGGTGAAGCCCTTCTTAGAAAGGGCGAGTGCGCAGGCCAGCCCACCCATGCCCGCGCCGACAATGGCTATCTTGAGGTCCTTGTGCGTCGCCGTCATAGTTGCGACTGTGTGTGAAAAACGTACAGATGTGCGGGGTATCGAAACTCTGGTATCAGTAACAGTAAGAAGTGCAGAAAGGTATAAGGAGACGAGAACGAGGTGGAATGGGAAACAGAATTGGGGGAGCAACAAAAAGATCCAAGTCCGACCTGCGCATGTTATATAACAATGCCAGTTCCGCTGCACCCACATGGCTACAAGCGAAGGAAGCGCATCCGTCATTCATGGCGATACCGACATAGCTACCCGAGTGCCAGTGAGGCAGGGCTGCCATCGGACCGGACCTACGTACCTACTTGGTCTCCCGTCGTGATTGGCCTGGACAGAGTTCCCTTGCGAGGGGAGGGCAGGTGGAGAAGATGAAGCATAGTACAGTACAGGATGGAAAGGAGAAATTCGCAATGAGGGGCAATCGGCAAAATAAGCACGCACTCGCCAGCCCCACGTCCATCGGATGCTGCTTCTCCACATTTCGAGTCCGACCCTCGCACTCCTCGACTTCGGCCGCAGTGCAACTCCCGCGATGGCCTTCCGTGGCATGCGATATGCGGGTTTGAGGATATACTCGTGTGGAGACCATGGAAGAATCGGATGCTGGCTTGTGTGGCCGTCGGTATCTACAGACGGATGAGAATTGTATTGCTCAGGAGCATGATCACGTGGCTACGATCAATACACCGGCTGATGTCTTCGCCGGTATTGGAATTATCGTTCGCATGAGAGCCTGGCCAAGCTTCAGAATAGTGAGACTATGGGAAGTGAGCTATTTGACAATGGTGTATCCATACTTCTAATTTATAGGTATCGAAAATTGATGATTAGTCTGCCATGATCTCGTTGGTGTCTCATATCCTCGCATTACCTTGCCTCAGCCCTACCGTAGATAACCCTCCCAAAACGCCACATATATATACATATTCTCATAATTCCAATGCCACTCCAAATGCCAATATACAAGCTAAAGCAACAAGAGCAGCGCACTGAGGAATGCCACACAGCCCGTTCCCAATACCATCTTGCCGTTCTGGGTGCTTCGGACGCCAGCACTCTTCTTTCCTCCTGAGCCGGTTGAGTTCGTCCCGGAGCTAGAAGACCCGGAAGCATTTCCACTGCCAGTCGTATCAAACCCACATAAGCCACTGCCGTTCATGTTGAAAGCTGGGTACCAAATTCTCGGTTCGCCAGCTTGCATCGGCACCGTGATATTACCAGCCTCGTTTGCGGTCAAAGTTGTACAGTTTACAATCTCCACAACTTTGGTACCGGCTGGGAAAGCACCAGGGATAACAAGGTCATATGCGCCGCCAGTGGAACCTTGGTTTGAGAATACCGACACGATGTTCGCGCCCTCCGGGCCCTTAGTTGTGGCGTACGTGCTGTCATCGAGATACAGCTCGCTGGTTAGATTGGTGATGTAGCGACTGTCGATGCCGATAGCATGGTTGCGGAGTTTGTTGAGCTTAGCCGTCAGATTGTAGAGAGGTGACGAAGTGTCATAGCTCGTTGGCCATAAAGGCTCACGATTCAGCGGTGCATAAGTGCCGTTCAAGTGTTGTTCTTGTCCTTGGTACACTGGCCATGTGATTAGTGGCTGTCCAGCTAAGGCACGGCTATGAATACTTACTGGTTGGGATACCGTCGGCGAAGATGGTAAATGCGATGGCGTTTTTTGCGAGCTGTGACTGCTGTCAGTTGCGGTGAAAGGAGCAATAGGCGAGGAGACTCACAGCAAGATCTTCGTTCAGAGAAGCAAAGCGAGGGAGATCATGATTCTCCGCAAAGCTGCCCATGAAGGTCTGATTATGACATTGCGTCTGCACATCCGACACCATCGTGGCCAAGGCCTTCATGTTACCCGCCGTGAAAGCTTGGATAAGTGGGAAATAGGTCAGGTAGTTGGGAAGACCATCCATGAAAGCTTGGTATCGACAGACGTCGTTGATGACACCACTATAGACCTCACCGAAAGTGAAGACACCTGCATTCTGTACGAAGCTCGCCAGAAAAGCATCATTGACGTGCTTTGCAGCGTCAATTCGAAGTCCATCAATGGAGTAGTTTGAGACGAGCTCTTTAATCCAGGTATGCATCATATCGGCTACCTCCTGGCTCTCAGTGTTCAGATCTGGAAGGGCCACAATGTCGGTTCCCAACCAGCAGTCTTGAGCATTAGTCGTGTTCTCGTAGTTGGTGATGGGGCAGAATTTGTGGAAGTATTTGGCGTCGTTATAAGGATTGAAGACCGAGTAGTCAATGACGGTTGTATCCGTCATATTTTGTGGCACAGGAATCGCCATATCATTGATAACCACATCTACCATCAAGTACATGTTTCGATCGTGCAATGCCTTGGCCAACGCACTCAAATCATCCGCTGATCCAAAGTTCGCGTTCAGCGCATAGATATTCTGAGGCCAGTAGCCATGGAACGACTCTCCATATCCGGTGTTGTCAGGGAAGTTCTCCACCACCGGTGAGATCTGAACCGCAGTGAATCCCATACCCTGAATGTAATCCAGCTTGTTCATCAATCCCGCCCAGGTGCCTCCGCAGTATTTGTATAAATCGCACGAGGGACTCGAGCCGTCCGTCACGGCGAAGCGATCCGTCATGACCTGGTAGATCGATCGCGAGGCCCATTCTGTCGCAGCCGCAGCCTCGGTCAACTTCCCCAGGGCGAGCAGCGCGATGCTCAATTGTGGCAACATGGTATATTTGTAAACGAGTGACAAGCCACACAAGAAATAACAGAAAGGTACGAACGACAGACAGAAGCTCCTCTGCAGCGCCGGGGTGAAATATAAGGAAAAGAGACTGGAGCGAAGGATGATCCTTTCAATCACAACAAACACACGAAGGAAGGACGAGAAAGAAACAACGGATCAACTTATTAGGACGGAGGGCGTTGGACGCGTTCTGGTCATGGGTTCCTACCTCATTTGATTTTTCTTCTTCCCCTCGTGATGGCTGGTCCGCCAAGCGATGTGTAGTGGCTAGCCAAGAAGTAAGGAAGCCGCCATCAAGCCATCACGAAGTAACATCTGAGAGCTTTTCTATAGTCTGCACTAGAATACGGAGGAGGAGTGGTCGATCACGCATGACTAATGGCCTTGCAGAGTAATTTTAGGACTTGAATACGAGCCGCGGTGGCAAGGATGGAGGATGGCAGCCGTGGTGCAGTAGCATATAAGTTAGGCAGTCGACGTCGATGGCAGTGGCAAGCACATGGACGGGCGTGGTGGTGAGTGAGAGGAACAATAGGATGAGGGCAGCCGAAACAACAAACAGTCAGGGACGAGGGATCATGCAGGGAGCATTCAGGGGTAAACGGGGTAGCTCTGGTGCTTGTGGTGCCAAGCGACGCCAGCCGGCTGGATTGGGTTTGTGGTGGTGGTCGAGCATGTTTGCTGTGTTTGCTGCGTTTGTCGTGTTTGCTGTACAATGACTAAGCACTTTCCTGCTGGCCGGATCCCTTTACGTATACCCTATGGGGTGGGATAAGAATTGCTTACTAAGTACCCCTCCCAAAATTATACACTACCCCTAACGCTAGCACCTCGGCGCTAGCACTCCCTTTTCACAAAAAAGAAAGCCTGGATTTAGATAAATGTGTAGATGTTTATTTCATGCCCAACGCTATCCCAGGGAAGGTTGGGATTATATTTATCTTAAAATGAATATTCGTATCTTTTAGATGCGTAATCAGAGCATCATTTGCAGAGAGTCTATACCTTTGCTCTCGTTTGAAGGAAGTATTTAGATTATATATATCATGTGGCTGAAAGGGGGTTATAACTATTTAGCGGAGGTAGGAAATTATATGACCTAGCTTTACACCTATATATAGAATTAGGTTAGCTAGCTATATTACTATAATGATAGTATAATTCAAAATTTACTTGCATTATATAAAGTCCTAGCTTGATTAATCTCTGTTTGTGCTAGCTTATGGTAGATAGGATGAGAGCTTGCAGATTGACTTAGAGGATGATTATGCGTATTATATATGATATCTAGCCTATGCCGTATCTCCTACTATGTATTACTATACTCAATAGCGACTACAGAGAACTAGCACCTTGTCTTTCAAGTCATCATACGTCTCTTGCGATTATATTGATAATTTTGAGGATGATTCTTAGGTGGTATAGGTCTAGAGCGATTATAATTATATATAATCTTAGTTCTTAGGCTATTATTGATCTTCTTAGATCTGCTAATAATAAACGTATAGTTATTCTGTTTTGCCTAGGCTTGAATTAACGTATAGAGCTCATCCTTAGAGCTATATGTAGCTTCAGGGGGTACCGGCATAGAAGGATTCGCTGGCGCAGATAAGGATGGTTCCGAAGGCTGAGGCGGCGATGGCGATATCAGCCGTGGTGGAGAGACTGAAATAGATAGTCGAATATCCATTTTTCGATCGTATAGGTACGGCGGCGAGGCTATACGGCAGCGAGGTGTATGACAGCGAGGTGTATGACAGCGAGGTGCTGGCGTTGGGGGTGGTGTGTAATTTTGGGAGGGGTACTTAGTAAGCAATTGTTATCCCACCCCATAGGGTATACGTAAAGGGATCCAATTTTGGGAGGGGTACTTAGTAAGCAATTCTTATCCCACCCCATAGGGTATACGTAAAGGGATCCCTGCTGGCCCATCTGGCTATGACGTCAATGTCACTGTTGAATCGCGTCTCTTCCTCAAATACAACCACCTACTCCATCCCCAACACCGCCCAATCGCCTTGCTCAGCCTTGCCCTGCACCATGTCCCCGTCGAGAGGTGTATCGGGTCAAGACCCTTCTCAATTGTCCTCTGACGAAGCAACCACCGAAGCCAAAGCCAACGTAAAGTCGAGCAGCGCGCTCACATCGGCCAAGCAGAACATCACCTATCTGTTGTCCCCCAACAACCCCAACTCGCCACACCCCGCCAAGCTACGGACCCGTGCTCTTCTCAAGTCCCTTCACTACCTCAGCGTCTTCATATTTTGGCGCGTGGTTCGATATGCCAAATATGCCGTGGTGGGCTCCATTGTGGCTGCCGTGGGCGCAACGGCTTTTGGTGGTTTCGTGAGTGGTGTTGGGTGGGTGTTGGCACCGCCAGGCATTTTGGGTACCGTGGCTGTGGGCACGGCATGGGCAATTGGGAAATGGGGGTTCAGGAAACTTGGGGTCAAGGAGCGTACAGCTGTCGAGGTTCAAAGGCAGGGGAAGAGAGATGCACAGGGTGTGAGAGCTGATGGGCAGTGGAGAGACGTTCAAGGACCAAGAGCCGTGCCATGGTGAATAACTGGGAGTCTAACATGATTCTGCATTGATTGAGGTTACACGGTTGGGTACATCCCTATCTCAGCCCTCACAACTCACTGAATTGGCCATCCTTGATCGTTTGATACGCTCTCTTGATCTCTGGCATCTCCTCCATCCTCGCCAGCCATGCTCTGATGGCTGGATACGCATCCAGACTCAGGCCAGCATACCCGTATTCGCACATCCAGGGATACGTATGAACATCAACAGCACTAAATCCACGGTCAAGTACGAATCCACTCTTCGCACGTAGCAGTTGCTGCTCCAGAACACCGAAACAGCGATAACTCTGCTCCCGATATCTCGTCAATGCCTCGACATTCCTCCCACCGTCCTGATGCCCAAACCAATTCATCTGTCCAAACATCGGCGCCAACCCCGTCGTGACCCAAAACACCCACTTCTCGAAATCAACCTTCTCTTGCTCCCGCGCATTCTGCATGGGCCCATACTTTCCCTCCTTATCATAGACGCGGAGCAGGTAATTGATGCAGGCGCCGGACTCCCAACTCAATACTTCTGTGTTGGGATCAAAGAGCGCCGGCACTCGGCCATTGGGATTGAATTCCGAGATGAACTTTTCTGATTTCACACCATTCGGTCCGTCGCCAAATTTCCAGAGTGTAACGGTATACGGAACCTGGAGCAGCTCTAGGAGGATGGCGACTTTGAAGGGGTTGGCCCCGACTGCGTAGGCATGAAGGGTGAGTGGTCGGAGTTCGTTTGGGGCCATTGTCGTTTATAATATAGGCGATGCTTTTAGAGACGAGGGAATTGTATTTTTCACCTTGTGGTAGAGGCCTCACCTTTTATATGTTTAATACTCATACGCAATGGCATATAATAGAATAATTCCGATTGTTAATATATTCTGAACCCTATCGTATTGAAAATAGCACCTTCTAATTGTGACCCATGGCTTCAGTGAAAGGCGTGATAGAACCCTTGCTTCTAGTACTGCGGCGGCGTACTGCCCAGCTTGTGTCTCCGCTTGTCGGCAAAAGGGCGTCGAAAGTCACATGTGCAACAACTTGCATAATCCAACTAAGGGTCTAATCACTCTTTCCATTCTGACAAGCTGAGACATATATTCCGAATTCGTTGATAAACGAGAGGATGGGTTCGTTGAAAGATAAAGGCAGCTCGAGAACTATGAAATAGTGTTCTTACATAATCAGCCCTGATTAAGACAACAGTTTAGCATCAAAGCAACCAGATGTCCTGCATCCCAGTCTCCTCGAAGCCCATTCCCTCTCCATACATAAGCCCATGGATATAGGCCTCACCCACCAGCCGATAGGCAGAGCTGTTGGGGTCCCTTCTCAGAACAAACGGCACGCTTCCACCCTCCAATAGGCAAATCACGTCGTCAACCCGCGCCGAGCCTGGTACCCAGCCCATATACCTTCGTGCCGTCTTGCAGAACTGTCGATTCCTCGCCAGGCGCTCAACTCGCCGGCCAAACAAGCGCGAAATACTCATCTTGACCTTTGCATCATCCACTGCGATTTCTTCCTCGTTCTTCTCCGCTGGCTTCTCTCCCCCACGAAGGAGCTTAGAGATGCCTTGATAGCCCTTGACTAGGGTCTTGTTCGCGTAGACTGGGAACCGACTCTCGGGGTTGACGAGGACTAGGTTGTCTTTTTCCATCCTGACGCGCTGCTCTTCGCGACTGGAGACGTCGTGTTGCGAGAAAAGCTTCGTGAGCTGCGGATCGACTCTAATGATCGTCTCCCCCGTGTTGGAGGACTTACCAGTCCATGTACTTGAGGAGAGGGCTCCGCGAATCATGACAGGGTTTTCGGGAAGCTGCTCGCGCCAGATGCGGAAGCACTCGTGTCTGAGTGACTGTGGTGCCGAGCCCAGTTGGTTGAATGGGAGATCCCCGATCAAGGTCATTGTGTATGCATCAGAAACGGACTGGCCCGTTGGGTACGGAGCACAGGTGTCAGCAAGCTGCCGCCACTGCTTCTCTAAAGGCGGCTTGATACGTATCGAAGGCTCCTGAAGAGATTTTGGCAGTACCGGAAAGTCTTTGAGAGGGCTGTTTCCGCTCAAGATGGAAGTGAGCGGCAGGCCGATCTTCAACAATCTCAAGACAGCCTTCTCAAACACTTGATCGGAGGGCTCGGAAGATATAGCAAAACCTGGTGTCAAAACTCTGACAGTGTCAATTATTTTCCCACGGAAAATTAGGACGTCTGCAGTATTTTCATTCTCTCTCACAGCATTATTGAATGGCCTCGTTTTCATGACAGGTGTCACTTGAGCCTTAGTCTTGCCGCTTGCCGAATACGCTCCAGTTGGTAGGGAGTAACTTTGAGACGTCTGCGTCCAGTCTGGAGCCCAGGACGGCAGGGATTCATGTAAACCAGCCTGAGAAAGCACGTCTAAGTATCCAGATTGCGTGATACATGATAGAGCGAAGTTTCTGAATGCGGTTTGGTATGGATTCGACCTGGAATAGTTCACGGGGATAACCTGGCTTTCTTCCGGTAGCACGAGACCAAGCATGGCATAAATATGATCTCTAGGATCGCTCGATCCAAAAAGTCTAGTTCCTTTGACAAAATTGCATAGATCTCCACCCTGGACGTACAAGGCTTTCCGGTTGTTGTCAATCTGATTCAGCTCGAGTTGGAAGAAACGACCTTGGAGTTCCTGATTTTCTGGTTTGTGATCAGTGACAAGGTTTCTAATGCTGAGAAGGGTGAAAATGCCCTCTAGAGATATGTCGGCCTTGGTAGTGTTCAGAAATACCCCGCACCTATCAACAAATTTGAACAGGGCTTTCCGCAGAACTTCCCACTCTATTTGTCGTGTTCCACAGAACAGTGTGAGGCGTCTAGCCACCGCTAGTTCTTGAACAATCCAAACACGTCTAAACCAACTACGCCGGATGAAGTTTGCTACAGAGAGCCAGGTCAGATCCTCTTCGGTCGTATGCTCTGTCTTCGAAGGTATGTCGATGAACTTCTCAATTTTGAAGATGGCTTGATCTTCTCCGCTTTCCTCTCCAACCCAAGCGACAACCCGTTGTGCATCGTGGTATATATCACACATCAACCGAACTTGTACTGCTCGTTCGTCCCCATCGTTCTGATTGATACACACGGCATCAACCCACAATACTCTCGGGCGGTCCGTATACCGTAATGCCCTCAAGGCAATGGCTAAATTTCGTCTTATACTTAGCTTTTGGCCATTGCAAAGAATATCCTCCTTCAGATCTGGATCTCCCCAAGTGTATGATAGAGCTTCGTAGTTGAGAGACTGGTGTCGCTGATGAACCTCAATACTGCATCGTATATCCTTGGATCTACTACCTGGTAGAACATGAAGAAGGCGAATTTCTCCCCACTGTAGAGGACGGTAGACAAAGGGAGCAGACTTGGATCGAAACATTCTTGCACGAACTTTTCTGATAATTTATACCTTTTCAGGTAATATCGGCTCAGCCCGATCCTATCGGGTAGGAATGACTGGCATCTAGTCGCGTTCCCCAGCCAGCTAGGAGACTCCTGTTCCGGTGTTTTGGTCTTTGTTCAATCCTATATGTCCTTTTGATGGATCGAAGAAAGATATGAAGCTTAGGAAGAACCGTTGACGGCAGAGGAAGAAAAAAGGGATACTTGGAGATCTTCACTACTGACTGCTGTGCATCTGTGTGTGTGTATTTGCTTCTTCAACGTGACATCATAAGCTCAGCCTCAGCTCGTTCATCAGCTGTGGTGGCGCAAGATCAGGGTGTGTACTTGCTTGTTCCAGCATATTAACATAAGGGTTATGCCTCGGGAACTAATATGGTACCGCATCATAAACCGTATTACCAAGGATGAGAAGGAAAGATAATTTACATCGCAAGTATGATTGTGATCACGTGATTTGACAGCCCTGCTCATGGTGTACTTATGCCTAGAAAAATAGGTATGTGTTCTATTCTTAGTGATTTATAGAGAGCTAATAACTTGGAAAATCGATGCATCAGTTTTGGGTAGCTACATGGACATACATATCCATTTAATGTAAAATGTCAGGTGACTTTGTTTGGATCTGAAGACTTGGCGTTATAAGAGACCTACTCACAGAGAGGTTTAATTCTTATTCGTTCTTGATTTACGGGACCTGTCTATAGAAATAGTACGTATTACACAGATTGACTGATGAAACATATCACTATACAATCCTGAGTCACTCGCCGACATCCGCTCTCTTAGCGACTTGCCGCATCTGGATTGGCTCTTGCTTGATTCGGAAGCACGGAACTAGCTCTTCAAGGTATCTTGATCCTTTATATCTTTTCTCGAATGCTGGAAGGAAACTCGGTGGCTTACACGACCTTTTCTCGCATGTTTGGGCAGCACTTGTAGAGTGGTGATGTCTCGTGACGATGGCCTTCCAGACACAGCAATTCTTGAGTACTCAATTGGCCATCAGTGACCGGAAACTAGAGCAGCATTGCAATGATGAGGCATTTGGTCCTTGGAGTGATTGCCGTCTGGACTTCACGGTTTTCTTTGAAGACACGGTTTTATCCATGCTCCCTTCTATTGGTTTCCTCCTCGCTTTCTTGATCAGGATTAGGGCACTGTATGGACAAGACGCGAAGGTCCTTTCGAATAAGGGATGGGTTCTCAAGATGGTTGGTAACTCCTATTTCCAAGCATGATATAATACAGGTTTGGACTAGATACTAAAATCATCAGATCATCTCTACGTTGTTGGCTTTGATACAAGTAGTTTTGCTAATCTTGTATTCTCTGGAGCGTTCTTTGGCTTCAAGTGCATCTCTACCTGCATGTGCTCTGAGTGTTCTTGTAGGAATTGGTGTGATTTTCATGTCGTATCTAGAGCATCAACGTTCAGTAAGGCCATCTACACTACTGTGCAGCTACCTGATTGCTACACTGCTGCTCGACATACCGCAGCTTCGATCAATGGTCAAGACCGGAGCTTACGAAAATCGATCGATACTCCTACTGGTTCTCACAGTTTCCTGGTTCATAAAGTTCTTGCTTCTTGTACTAGAATCACAAAGCAAAAGGACCATTCTGAAACCCAGTTATCGAAAACTATCGCCAGAGTCCACAAGTGGCATTTTAAATCGAAGTTTTATGTGGTGGCTCAATGGCCTCTTTCTCCAAGACTCAAAGCGTCTTCTTACTGAATCAATGCTGTATAATCTTGACGAAGAACTTGCGACACAGGCATCCGGTGATAGATTGCAGAAGGCTTGGGATACCTGTTGTATGTATTTACTGCCTCGAATAGTGCACACGTCTGACTGTACAAGCGCAATTCGAAGGACAACACTGCTTCGTGTGGGCTGTATGGAGGTGTTTCCGCGGCCCTTACGGTTATGTAGTTTTCCCACGACTTTGCCTCATTGCCCTTACATTTGCGCAGCCTTCCCTCATCGCACAGGTTATTAATATCATTACCAACGAGGACACTGCTAGGAGTCGGGAAATTGGATATCTCTTAATATTCGCTACTGCCTTGATATACGTTGGCATTTCAGTATGTGCGTCTCACGCTTGCTTTGCTATGCATACTGATAGATCAAGGTTGCCGAACTCCATGCTAGCCACAATCTCTACCGATGCATTACGATGTTTAGAAGCGCCGCAATCACTCTCATCTACAACCGCTCTCTCTCTCTGGAAGATCGTCTCGGTGATACGAATGGAGCTGTTACACTTATGAGCACCGATGTTGACACTATTGCATTTTGCTTTGAAAATTTGAATGATTCCTGGTCCCGCCTCATTGAAATTGTCATCGGCATCACCCTCCTAACACAACATCTAGGCTGGGTTTCGATTATGCCTTTGATTGTAGTTACATGTAAGCTTTAAGTCTTGTATTAGATCCATAGCTAACTAAATGAGTCTCCACCATGGGCGCATCATGGGTTACGAAAGTCCTTGGGTCAACCAGAAGAATATGGGTGGAGGCCACTCAGCGACGAGTTTCAATAACAACTGCAATGCTCAATGAGATGAAGAGTTTGAAGATGATGGGCCTCACTGATGTCATAGGCGAGACTGTACAAAACCAAAGGGTGCAAGAGACAAAACAGATGGAAGAGTTTGCTTGGGTAATTGTGTGGAAAAACACTATCGGTAAGTTCTCCGGAATTATGAGATATTTAGGCTAAAGGCTGCAGCAAATGTCCCGTTCGTGATGGCTCCTGCCGCTACCTTTGCTGTTTATGCTGTTCAAGCTTACTTTAGCGGAGCGGATTCCCTGAATACCACTCAGGCATTTACTAGTCTAGCACTCATTACGCTCGTTAGTAACCCTGCTGCGGGATTACTACAAGCTGTACCAAATGTTGCTGGAAGTATTGGATGTTTTGAGAGAATTCAGAAATACCTATTGGTAAATACGAAAGAAGACTACCTGGTTGCACTAGAGTCCACGACATCGCATTTACTTGATACCGATCCAAATTTTATCTTGGCTGCTAAGAATATTACTCTCCGTCCTTCTAAAATCTCAGATATTATTCTTCGGGATTTAAGTGTTTCGATACATGAAGGAACTGTCACTGCAATAACTGGACCTGTTGGCACTGGGAAATCAACAGTTCTAAAAGCACTACTTGGTGAGCTTCCTCTCGTCCATGGCTATGTATACACATGTACAAACTCAGTTGCATATTGTTCTCAAACTCCATGGCTACCAAATACCACTATTCGATCGGTTATCATCGGTCCCAAGTCACAGCTTGTGGCAGATGCTATAGACGAGAATTGGTACGAAACTGTCCTAGACATATGTGCTCTTCGATATGATATTTCAAAACTTCGAGAAGGGGACCAGACAAAGGTTGGTAGTAATGGTATTGCTTTGAGCGGTGGTCAGAAGATGAGAGTTGCTCTTGCCAGGGCCCTCTTTGCTCGGAGCAATCTGTTGATTTTGGATGATGTTTTCAGTGCACTTGATCAAAAAACACAAAGATGGGTCTCTGAAAGACTTCTCGGGAATACTTCTTTGGTCAAGAAAGCGGGAACTACTATTGTCCTCGTCACACATTCCGGTATTGAGCACTACCACTGTACTGACTGACACTGCTAATATCTATTGAAGCCCGATGTCTATCCATGGCTGACCAAGTCATCATAATCGGCCCAAGCGGCGCATTTAAGCAAGGGATCTACAATGATCTCATAGAAGATGGTCATCTCAGCAGCGGAGAACAAGAAGGAGAAACCAATTCAGGCGTCGAAGAAGAAAGTCCTCCGGAGGTTCTGTTTGAGGAGAAAATGGCCAAGATCGGGGCTGATGAGAGAGCACAAGACCTCATAAGGAAGACTGGGGATATTGCAGTTTACAGCTACTACTTCAAGTCTGTTGGTGCTCTTCCAATGATCTCATTTGTTGGCTTTGTGGTCTTTCACGTTTTATCTGGGAGTTTCAGTCGTATGTTCACACTCTTAGGCTGCTGCTTTCTCCATGATCCATACTAAAAGCTTACAGAAATATGGCTGAAGTGGTGGTCTGATAATGACAGCCACCAAATGTTACTTTATATTAGTGTGTACTTTCTCCTCTCGTTTTGCTATTCCTTCGGCAATGGTGGCTATGTATGGTAAGAAACTCAGATTCAAGATCACCATAATACACACTAAATTTCTAGGGCAATCTGCGTATGGATAGGTCCATCCACTGGAAGAAAGCTGCATAAAGTTCTACTTGACAGCGTTTTAAGGTGTTTTTCTCTGATTTGAATAATAGGCTGTAGCTAATATATGAGCAGAGCTCCCATGTCCTTCTTTACAAAGACTGAAACAGGCATATTGGTCAATAAGTTTAGCAATGATATGACTTTGATCGAGAGTCAACTTGCATTTGGAGTCCTCGCAACAATCTCAAGTACACTTTTCTCTCGCCTGTAGCTATATTTTACTGACGATCTCTAGATTTGGTTGCATCTCTTGCAGAAGCAGCCTTGGTCGCAACAGGCTCTAGTTATATGGCCTTAACCATTCCGTTCCTCCTCTTAACACTATACAACCTTCAAAAGCGCTATCTACAGATCTCACGGCAGCTGCGTTTTCTAGATCTCGAAATGCGCAGTCCCATCTACAGTCACTTCCTTGAGACACTCTCGGGACTCTCCACCATTAGAGCATTCGGATGGGAACAAGAATCGAAAGAAATAAACATCAAGGTCGTGGAAGACAGCCAGAAGCCTTATTATTTATTGTTCTGTATCCAGAGGTGGTTGGAACTTGTGCTCAATCTGATTGTTGCTGCAATGGCGGTTATCGTTGTTGCGCTTGCCATGAATCTGAGGGCGTCGACTAGTCCAGGTTTGTTAGGCGTCAGCCTTAACAACATCCTCTGTGAGTTTAACTCTCTCTTTATCTTTTTAATTGGCACTTCAGAATTTATGAGCTAACGTAATACAGCCTTCAATAGCACACTCTCTATGTTTGTTAACGGCTGGACGGTTCTCGAAACATCACTTGGCGCCATTGCTCGCCTCCAGAATTTTGAAGCTACAACGCCTGTTGAAGAAACTGGAAGAGAAGATATCATCCCAGATGATAACTGGCCTTCAAAGGGCCGAATAGAGTTCAAGGACGTCTCTGCTTCTTATAAGTAATACAATTGTCTGAAATTTACTGTACAAAACACTAATAGCTCTCAGCGCCGCAAAACCAGTCCTCGAAGACATCTCAATCACCATCTTACCTGGCGAAAAGGTAGGGATCAGTGGACGTACCGGTTCTGGAAAATCAACTCTGCTTTCACTCATACTACGCATCCTCCCCACCTCTAGTGGAAGCATTCTGATAGACAACACGGACATCTCTCGTGTACCCCTCCATATCCTCCGAACTAGACTCATCACACTTCCTCAAGACGTGCCCAAATTTCCAGGTACCATTCGTCACAACCTTTATCCGTACCTTTCAACACACGTGTCCGATAGCTCGATAATATCTGTGCTTCAGGCGGTCCATCTATGGCCTATAATCAAAGAACGAGGTGGCGGTCTGGACGCTGAGTTATCTTCCGATAGTCTCTCAAAGGGCCAATGGCAACTACTTGCACTTGCGCGTGCTGTATTGCAGAAGGAAAATATGGGAAATGGGAACGGAGGAAAGGTGCTACTAATGGATGAGGTTATGAGTGGACTCGATGAGGCGACAGAACGGGTCATGAATGAGGTTGTGCAAAAAGTGTTTAAAGATTCGACAGTACTTATTGTTAGTCACTCGAGAGAGGGTTTGAAAGATATGAATACTGTACTAAGAATGGATGCGGGCAAAATTGTAGAGATGGAGAGGTGAAATTCATGTGTATATTAAAATACTAGAACTTAATGATTATGCATTGCATCCTTGAAAGATCATTACAATAGCTTTGTTATAGTCTATTTTCTGACATTGATAGTGAAACATTTGCCCTCCCATGCTCAATGCCTATTAACCATTGCGTATGCCATCATGACGTCAGCTCAGTCATAGAAGTATAACGTCTAAGCTCCCGCTCATAGAAATTTGTTGATCTTACGTCAAACATCAATTACGACATGGTATAGATAAGCGGTTGCAAGGCATTCAGGTTCAACTACACGGAAATATTAGTCAGATACAGCTGAAAATGCCAACGGCCGCGCGATATAGGAAGAACAAAATCCGAAAGATGAAATAACTTACAGCTGCGGGACTAATCTCCGAGACGTTCGCAATACCAAGATTGCCAGCGTCTGCTATGATCTCATCTTTCATCATATCAATCAAACGAGCTACGCCATCAGCGCCATAGATATTGGAATACATAAATCTAATCCGTGCGATCCAAAGTCAGCTTGCAAGCTCCGAAAGGCATTCAAAGTTGGAGGGATGAAGTGAAAGAACTCACGGTCTCCCCATGCCCACAGCCTTGACGCCCATCGCCAGTAACTTCAATACATCTGTACCATACCTGACTCCACAATCGGCCAATACTTCAGTCTGATTAAATACCTGAGGAGCGTTGTTGTAAATCTCCATGATAATCTCCATGGTGCTCTGTGAGGTATCGAGCTGGCGTCCGCCGTGGTTGGAGATGAAGATTGCTGGTGCCCCGTGCTCAACGGCTAGAAGGGCATCTTCGACGGTTTGGATCCCTTTCGGAATAATGGGCAGGGAAGTCATGTTTTTGAGGGTTTCGTAGAGCTCCCACTGTGAGTGGTTAGATGGGGGACTGATAATTGGAGGGGGGGTGAGGTACGGTTGAAGGAAGATAGTCGTAATCACTGTTTGTATGTTAGCTTTTCGGTATTTACAGGTGGTTGAGCCAAGGGGCGGTTGTGTGAAATCACTTACTTCTCGCTGTGTGTCCATCGAGCACTTCGTGATCGAGTTGGTCCCCATGCATTATCTACCGACCACACAATCGCTTTACTGCCAGCGGCCTCGGCTTCGTCGAAATCCGTCTGGACCGATGAAAGTTTGCTGCGAACATAAATCTGACTCCTGTAAGTATCATGGCTACATAGACAGCTATTATTCGTCCGGTAATCTCACCTGCTGGAACGTGACTTGTCCGGCAGCTTTGGCTGCGGCGATTTCATTGATTGACAGCGTCGCGAATAATGAAGGCTGTTACATTCTAATTAGACGATATATTTTGTTCAGTGGTTTCTTGGGACTTGCAATGTAGAGAATCCCTCCCGTGTTGGCTCCTTGTATGAGTCCCACTTCGGCAACCGCATTGGCCTTTCCAGCCTTCGCTGCGGGAGAGATAAAGAACGGAGCACTGAAGTTGTATCCGAGAATTGTAGTGCTAGCGAATCGTTTAGTGTTATTTCTTGCCGTAAAGTGCTATATAGGTGACAGACTTCAATGTGTATGGAACACCAGTAATGTCTCGCAAGACCCGTGGTCTCAGTTTCACTTTGTTATATGTCTCGAGATTCGATCGATACGCTTGAAACCCAATTAGAATCTTGTAACCAACAATGAAAGGAATCAGGATCGTAAAAGCAGGCATACTAAATTCTCCAGCTGCGCCCGTTCGATAGTACGAGTAATTAGCACTGGACATGTATGCTCTGGCAGCAAATTCAAAATCTGGAATGGCAATAATATCATCGAGAGGCATGAGTGCTCCTGAAGCCTCGGCGGGTGTGTCGGTCCCTAGAAATGTCGTGATTCCCGTGTCCGGTTCATTAAGGAAAGGACGCGCTGCTTGGCATTGATACGCCAGCAGGGCAAAGGAGAAAGCGAGTGTAGAAAATGATGGCATCACGAGTGATTGCGCCAAAGAGCGACTGCGTAACGGAATTAAATTAGAAGTAACAAAGAGTGAGGGAAGCTATGGAAGAACAAAGGAGCTCGACGATCGCAGTTTATACTAACATGGGATCTGATAAATGCGAAATCTCCAGTTGCAAGGGCCCCTTCCACGATCAGTGGCTCGTGAGCACTCATCTCCTTTATCAGATCACCGACCAGGGTCGCTTCGAAATACCGTTGTACCTGCCGGATAATCCTGGCAAGGCAGAGCTAAACGCTGCAATCTCCAGGGCAGAAAACGGGCCGGAGCACTCATAACAAGTAAGGTTATTTGACAAGGAGGGAAATGGCGAACGTGTTGCAGAAAGTGGATTGCCTTTTAATGTAAAGTGCAGGAGGTACGAGGCGTGCCGTAGGCATTTGCGCCAATCTGGAAGGTCGTCCTGATCTCCCGCGCATATCGTCGGGAAGCGAGAGGGAGACGAGCAGTCTTGCATCGGATTTGCCTGTTATGGACCTTGGCGCTAGAGGAACAGAGTCATTAGGGACGGGACACTATCATCTGAGTTGACCAGAGGATGGTCCGATCGCGACATGATATGCTCTCTCGACTGTATCGGCCCTGTGTTCCAAATTATGAGGTGACTTCGGACTGCTACTTAGACACATTCCATTGCTCTAATAAGCAACCTTCCTTAAATAGCAAGGATCAACAGGAATTATCCTTTATTGAGTCTTCCTGCAGCAATTCGATGATAAAAATAAAGTAAAACATTCCTAGAGAGAACAGGTTGTTATGTATGCACTTTCATATTGCGCATACAATATTAATAGATAGGGCGAAGTATTCGAAGGGCAGAAACATCGAAACAGGCTATCAAAAGATCTGCTCAGATACGTAAGCTATTTACAATTTCTTCCAATCATAAGCCAAGCTCCATGCATACGCCGCCGCGTATACTTCCGTCTCGCCAAACCACTTCCCGACTACCTGCATGCTGACAGGCAATTTTGTCCCACTACCCTTGAGGGGCCCTTCTTCGATCTCTAGCATGCCGATGGGCATGGCTAGCACGGGATGTCCACTTTGGTTGAACGGGGCCGTATTTGAAGTCAAGCCGACCTAAATGGTAGACTTCATCAGAAAAGATATTAGTGGTAGAGAATCACGACTCACCTGCTTGGCAATGAGTTCCAGAGATGTTGCATCAGGCCCGCAATGACTGTTTGCAATATACGGAAGATTTGGGAGAATCAAGACATCATACTTCTCGAGTGCTTGGTTGTAATCTAGCTTGAGCTTCAAAGATAGATTACCTGCTTTGCCAAGAAGACCAGGAAAAGCCTTTTGAGCATAAGCACCGTTGAGAAAGATATTCTTGGTACTTTACTTTTCGTCAGTTGAACGTCAATGTATCAGAATCAAAGCTCACCTCGCGTAAGTATTGTCCCATTTCTCCTGCGTCATCGGCCAGACCTTTCTATTCAAATCATTCAATGTGTATCCACGTCTGCCAGTGTTCATACCCATCTTCGTAAGGTAACCACCACACTTAGATATTCCTGTCCAGATAGCTGCACCATGCTTATGCATGGGGATTGAGACCTCCTCGACCGTGGCACCGAGAGCTTTAAACTTCTCCGCGCTTTCAAGGAATAGCGCGCGTACACGAGGATCCATGCCGGGCATGTTGAGAGATTCTGTGATGATACCGATCTTTTTGCCTGCTAGTGATTTGGGATCTGGTAGCGAAGTAAGAGCTTGATAGTAGTCAGGTATTTCTGATGGTAAGGGGCTGCCGAAACTACGATCGTCAATCCCGTCGGTTCCTGCCATGGCTTTGAGCATAAGAGCATTGTCGAGAACTGTTCTAGTCATGGGGCCAACGTGATCATTCCTGTTATTCAACTTAGCCTGGGAATATTGAAGTTCCCGAATTAAACCTACGTTGGTTCATTTCTGTGAGAAGTTAGAAAGTGTTTCTTGCTTAGTGTTTTTCACAGATATGTCTCTTACGATGCACAGCCTGTCCAAGGAATAAGCCCAAATGTTGGTTTCAAGCCGTAAATACCACACCATCCAGCAGGCTTGAAGTTGTTAGCCAGACTACATCAAGGACTTGGAAACAAACTCACAACACGGATGCTCCCTCCTTGATCTGCACCAACAGCCATATCGACATCGCCATTGGCTACAAGAGCACCGCAACCACTCGAACTACCTCCGGTACTGTATCCTCTCGCATAAGGGTTGTGAACAACTCCAGTAGCTGCGGAGTGGCTCGTAGCTGAATGGCACATGTTTTCGCACACTGCTCTGCCAGCGACAGTTCCGCCTGACTCTAAAAGGCGTGTGATAAGTGTAGCGTCAACGTCCTGGACATGTGTCAGATTCCTTCCGGGTAGGATGGATTACAAGGACGTACAGGCACATAATCCTTGAACATGTTTGTACCAATGAGAAATGGAACACCGGCAATTGCTATACAATCTTTTACTGCAATGGTCTTCCCAACCAAGGGACCATTGTTGGGTTGAGAATCCTTGATAGTAGTTCTCCATGCCCAAGCACCCAGTTGGTTATCCTTTGGATCCGGAAAATGTACATTTTCACGAGGAAATCTTGCAAGATCGACAGGTGGGCTGTAGTCTGAAGATGTTTAGCATCATGCCGTATTTTCTGCCTTTTGAGCAAAGTCCCATTCGTGATGATTACCTTCTAAGGCCATCAGTTGTTCAGTTGATTCATGGTACACGGCCAAGAGTCGGTGCAAGTCTTCTTTCTCTTGTGCATCGGTGATCTTTACACCTAGTGATGCCGCAAGGTCATCTACCTGCTGTAGCGTGACCGGATTGTCCGCTCGATAGTCTAGAGAGAAGACCGACATAGTTACTGGATTTACCAAGAAATGGTTTCTTCGTTTTGTCTTTAAGACTATTCTATTCTTGGCCCCAGATGTGGTCTAATGAAGCGAGGTAAGTGTGGAAAGAGTATGTATCCAGCGATCACGGCTTTTTTGAAAATGGATTTACTAGTTGAAATGGCAGGTACAGAATGGAAACCACTTGAACGTATGCGCAAAGATATGGATGGACATGAGTATTCTTGTTTACAAATTGCAAATGCTACAGCTGAGGCAGGAGTGGGCTTGGGCAGGAGTGGGTTGCCCGCACGAGACACGGCGCATAACCGATCGCCGACGGAACATAGCCGATGAGCAACTGTTCAAGATCAAGGTGGTCTTATGTTGTTGAGCATCTGATTTTTGGGGATATATATAAGTTTCAGAAAATGGCTTTGGAAGTTTTCTTTCGTTCCTTAAAAAATCAAGAATCTAAATAACTATTGTGTCTTTTCTGCCACCAAAACCTTTGAAAATGATTGTTGATCCTCGCTATGATATTCCCCGTAACATGGAAGGGTACGGAGAGGACTCTCACGATCCTCAATGGCCAAATGGAGTACGCATAGCGGTGTCATTTGTTCTAAATTACGAGTGAGCTTAGACATCCTGTTATCCAAATTTCCAAATTAACGTCAACAAGGGAAGGAGCTGAACGTTCAGTTGAAATGGGCGATGGCATGTCAGAGCCATATCTGTGGGAGAAAGGCGCCAGTGGCGGCTTCAGGGAAGGCGCAAGATACTGCAACGCTGAAGGAGACTACGAATATGGCAGTCGAGTTGGTGCTTGGAGACTTCTTCGACTCTTCAAAGAGTTCGGCTGGAATTGGACGACTTACGCCATTGCGGTTGCCATGGAAAGAAATCCTAAATTCGCACAAGCATGTGTCAGGGATGGCCACGAGATTGCCTCGCATGGTTATCGATGGTTGGATCTGTGGGATCTTACTGTGGAGGAGGACAAGGAAAACATTAAGAAGTCTGTAGTGAGTCTGAAGAAGACTACAGGTGTAACGCCTTGTGGTGTATACTTTGGACGGGGTTCACCAAATACTCGTGGCTTGTTCAAGCTCGCTTTTGAGGAGATGGGAGAAGAGCTGCTTTGGACTTCGGAAGAGTACAACGATGATGTGCCATATTGGCAAGATGCCCCACATGAGAAGGACCTGCCTGATGCAGAGAAGAAGGGACAGCTCGTGCTGCCATACAACTACGACTGCAATGGTATGTTTGAGATGCGCCTTAGGACTTCATTTTTCTGACTGCATGATTTAGACGGCAAGTTTCACATGAATCCAGGTTAGTTAAAAGATCTCGCTCCTTTGAAGTTGTACTAAGTAGAACTAGGCTTCGTCGGTTCACATATGTACCTCGAATATCTGAAGTCTACCTTTGATATGTTCTACCGAGAAGGAGGGAAGATGATGACCATCCCTATGCATTCCCGCATTGGTCAGTTTAACCAAGCCTGTCACGAAATATCATTGTTAATAAATCGTATAGTTGGCAAAGCCGGCCGCGCAGAGGCTCTGAGAACTTTCATGTTGTATATCCAATCAAAACCAGGTGTCTGGGTCACCACTCGGAAGGAAATCGCTCTTCATTTCAAGTCAAAATTCCCTTATCGACCAGGACACCTTTGTTAACTTCGACTCACAAAGCACCTGAAAACATATTGCAGGTAGAGTACGAGAAACAGAAAGGGCTTTGGGGTTAGTACTTGTAGGATAAATATATTGTTTCAGGCGTAAGTTATATGAGATACACAATGCAAAATGATTAACTTATTGCGCGCACTTGAAATGCCCGTCACCTGACCGAACTGCATGGGGATGTGATTTTAATAGGCTCAAAAGCAGGTGATGATCTCTGGCTATCACAAAGGACGTATTAAATACGGCCTTCTGGATTGCTGGAGTCTGACCAATACTACTTTTCCGGGCTCTTCGAACGACATAGAAAGGGTGCCTTGATCCTCTGAGTTATTCCTTCTTCATTCCTTTCAAAATAATATCAACTTTGTCCTATCTTGCCGCTCACCTTTGGCGTAAAAACAGAGAGCTCTTCAAGTGGTAATCATTGTCAACTTTCAAACCTATAAGTCGCTAGGCGACAGAGTGAGTCCTGAAGACACATGGTAAAGGCCATTTGTGGCTCTATCACCTAATTGTACTGTATGCAGTCGGAGCATCTCCGATATCTTATCGCAATGCCGCGTCGGAGAGCCGCTCCCCGCGTCCAAATCATAGATGGCGTAGGTGGGGGTCTGACTTTCCCGTCATTTATCGCGACCTCCCCGATGGAATAGCAACCACGGCCATCAGAGTGCTTGCAAGTGTCGGCAGTGAATTGTAATATCGAAGTCAAAATAGTGGTATCATAGTCATGAACTCATCTCCTCCCGGTACGATTGTTCGGACGGGGCCGACACCCACGCCTGGGCTCGACGAGACGACCCGGGGCACCAAGCGACAGAGATCTACAGGTGCTTGTAAGCGTTGCAAAGGAAGGAAGTTAGTGGAAGATCCCATCCTGGAACGCTCCTCAACTTCGAAAGACTAATTTGAGATAGGCAAAAGGTATTTCTAACGTAAAGCTATCTCGGATTCGCTGCTAAGCATTGTTAGTGTAGTAACACGCAGCCCTGCACAAACTGTTCAGGGGCCGGCGTAGAATGTGTCTACCCCGAACAACCATACCCGACCAGGTTTGTTATCAACCCCTTCTCCAAGTCTTAGCTTACCTGTCATATAGCTATGTCAGATCTTTGGAAGAAAGAGTAGCTCATCTCGAAACCCAACTTCGTGATGGAGTCACAATATCTCAGGAAGCCAGCGACCATCACCCAACACTAAACAGCCAAAAGAAACCAGGATCACGACGAGGTAGCCTTCCAGCCGATAATCAGGGAGACTTTCCACTAGTCTCACTTTATTCCTCCACCGAGCATTCATTTCTTGGCAGTACATCAGGCTATCCGCTGTCACGAATGTTACAGTCAGTCGTCAATAAACAATTGATTGTAGCCGATAGCACTCAATTACACAATTATAAAATGGGCGAACCCAAGTCCGCCAATCCAGCTCGTATGCCTAGCGATGAGACCTCAGAAATGCTCCTCCAGGTATACTGGTCGAAATTTCATGCTAAATATCCGTTCCTGTCGCGGAATGAAATTTCAGATCTGAATGAGAGAAGGCACGAGCTTTCCGCGCATCGGGATGAGATCAATACTCAAGAAATTCATAGTAGCCCTAGGCCGGTTAGGGCAACGAGCCGGAAGCTACATCTGTCGCTATTCAAGCTCAATATGATTTATGCAATATCAGCACGATACGTCCAGTTGAGGCAAAGCAAAGAAGCAGAAAATACTCCAGAGGTATGTCGTCAGCTTCCAAGATATATTTCGGAAGTTCTGACAGATGCAGGAATACTACAACGCAGCATCACGTGAGATTGATGCAGTGCTGAGCGTGAAGGATCTAGACACAATTGATAGTTTACTGCTGCTCGTGCTCTATCAATTGCGATCACCTTCTTACCCAGGCATGTGGCATTTGATTCGTCACGCCATGACAAGTAGTGTCGAGACCGGTTTACACCGCAAGGCTAGAATTCCGTCGCTGGTAGAAAACGAGAGACGAAAGCGACTATTCTGGTGTGTGTATAGTCTCGATCGAGCTGTTGCAATGGCGTTAGGAAGGCCGCATAGTATCAGCGAAAGAGACATTGATACAGATGTAAGTGATGAATCTGCAAACGCTACCATTCATTTCAGTTTTCTGTGAAATGGCCAAAATCTCCTTTTAAATTGAAAGCTCGAATACTAACTGTGTGTAGCTACCTGCAAACGTTGACGATGACATCGACGACGAAGCCACTCTGCGGCAAGCCATAAATGACTCGATTTCGTTTCCAAATAGGAGCACAAGACTGTCGGCCGCCATACATCAAATCCGACTCAAGATAATTGAATCCAGAATCCACGAAACACTCTATTCTGTGCGAAGACCCGACACCGTTCCCGCAGATGAGATAGCAATCCTGCAACAGCAACTTCTGGACTGGAAGGAGAACATTCCAGACAGTCCACAAATGGACAGCGAAGAGCAGACCCACCGATCCCGCCAGATGCATCTACTACATTACTACAAGAGCATCCGGCTTCTCTACCTCCCCCGAATCAACAGCTTCGAATCCTCGCCGCAAGAATTCCAGCGATGTATCGATGCCGCCGGGCAGATTTGTCAGCTCCAAAAGCAAATCCACCACACCCAGACCGTGGCTTGGTCGCTGCTGGGTTTACACGCGACATACCTGGCAGGCCTCACGCTGATCTACGGCTTCTACCTCTCGCGGAGCATCTTCGACTTCAAGTTCTCCAGCGACATCCGCGCGTGCTCGACGGTGCTGTACATCATAGCCGAGCGATGGCCCGCGGCGGCGAAATACCGCGATGCATTTGAAGAGCTCGTAGCAAACCTGATCGAGGCCGACCAGCAACAAACCGAGCTTAACAGCAGCAGCAAGGAGGCGACGCTCCCAGCCGGCAACGCAGCGTCAAGCAGTACCGCGTGGCCGGGCGAGCACGATCTCGCGCCCACGCCCGCGGCGCCCGACTTCAGCAGTGCGTTCCACCCGCCGCCTGAGCAGGGCGGCTGGCAGATGCAGGATCCGTACTTCCACCCGGTCGCGGCGTCGCATGCGTTTGGGGGCGTGGCGGGGGAGCAGGCGTGGGAGATGTTCGAGGACTTGATTGATAAGAATTTCCGGCATCAGGTTAAGGGCATCCATTTGGGGATTCCGACTTATTTCGCACCTCATAGTTAATGAATTGATGGGTGCGTCCTGGTGTATAGCCGGCTGTTCACGTAATTATTTCGTGGTCCTGTTGGACGCTTGGAGAATGCAAGTGCTGCGCCGTTCAGGTACGGCCGTCGCTTAACTTTCCCTCGTAACTCACCTGGTTGTGACAACTTTTCGTTGATGCGCCGCACTTTAGCAGTTGTATCATTGCCAAACGATTCAAGATTTTATATTCCTTAGGGAGCTTCTTTTTGCCATATTCCCTTATCTACATTGGCGTCATACTTTTTTAATCTTTCTTTTGTTTTCCTTTTGATCCTGCCAAGCAGCCATGGAGATTGTCAAATTTCCTCGGCGGGGCCAGTCCATGGTCGGCTCTACAGCACGAGACTCTAGGCCGCCCATGAGGACTAGACCGGTCCATATGTCTTCGCCGCAGGGACAACTGATGCTTAGATCGCAACTCATCTTTATCTTCCAGATTTGCAAAGTCTTTCTTCCTCACGTCTCGTTCGTGTACTGTCGAAGCTCGGAAAAAAGACTCAACGACTATATTGGGGCTAGCATCGTTGTTTAAAAAAGGACCCCATCCATTAAGCCTCGCGCGCTTCTGGTCGGCAAGACCTTGCGGCAGCCCTCGAGGACCAAAATGCTCACTTTTATCTTGCTTCCACTAACCAAATGACTACGAGGTGCTGGTCTATATTTCACTGGCATGCGCAAGATAAAGTCACCCGAGGCATTTCACGAGAGAACGGAACTGAGATGCGCGATCCAGACAGGTCTGATTCATAACGAGTAAAAGATTCCAGTTTCTATATACAAGAATGTAAACGCGGTATGGATTTGAGTATTTCACCGAAAACTCCTAACCCACCCCCCTATAAAAAAAGTCCTTTGCACAGGCAAAAAAGACCATATCAAACCCTTCTCAAGGGAACAGAGCTCGAACGAGTTGTTTAAGAGCACTCGTCATCAGCGGATGAGGTAGCGGCTGCGGCAGCAGCGCTCGTCGATGATGCAACGACAGTTTGGAGAGTGGTTGGGACAGCGCTGGAGGAAGAAGTGGCAACGACAGCGGCAGCGGCTGATGAAGATGCGACAACGGCAGCGGCACTGGAGGTGGTAGCGGCGGCGGCAGCGGTGGTGGACGCAACAGCAGCGGCGGACGAGGATGCGACAACAGCGGATGAAGATGCGACAACAGCGGATGAGGATGCAACGACGGCAGTGGAGGATGCCACAGCGGCAGAGGAAGATCCAGAAGAAGATCCCGAGGCACCGACCGTGAAGTCAACACACGACTCATAAGTCTGGTCAATGGAAGCAGCATTCCACCAGTGCTGGATAACACAGGCACCGGCGGTGGCGCAGGTGGAACCAAGGTCCGATGGGATGGTGATGGAGAACGAGGTCTCGTTGGCGGGGATGGTGAACGCGTTGTCCGCGAAGTCAGAGTAGTAGAGGAGCATATCACCGATGATGGTGTTGGTGGCGGTGTTGACGATGGAGACGTTGGCGGTTCCGGTGTGGGGAGCGCGGACATCAAAGGTGAAGGGCACGACCTGTCCGGCCGTGTAGGTCTGGACGTTGGCGGTGTTATCCGCGTACTTGTAACCCTTGCAGAGCCAGATCTCGCACTCGGCGGCGTTGTAGTCGCTCTGGGTGGCGGCGACTTGGAGCTCGCCTTGGATGTTTCCGTAGCTGTCGGAGGCCTGGTTGTTGTAGACTTGTTGACCGCAGGCGGCCTCCATGGCGGTGCCGGCGGAGCGGGGCGTGGGCGAGGTGATCATGCCGTGGGCGGAGACGGTGGTGATCAAGCCGGCGGCAGCGGCGAGGATGGCGGAGGAGTATTGCATCTTGATGGATGGGACGGGAAAAAGTCGAGGTGGTGGGAGGTTTGATATGGGCTTGAAGTGATGGGTTGATAGTAAGCGTCCAGGCTAAATGACCAGCAAGCAGGTGTGAATGAAAGTGAATCTGGCAATGAATGTAATGGTAACAAGACCGAAAAAGAATGTATTTGCTTGGCAAAGGACCGGAAGGGCAGGAAAAGAACTGGTGAAGCTTAATCAGAAGGAGAGAAGAAAACCACGGACTCAGGGCCGGGCCATCGTCTTATATCTCTGGGACGGGCATTCGCTCACATTCAGCCCCGTCGCAATCAAAGGATCTCGTCATGCCCGTCCCTGGCGGCCATGTGCAATGTATTTCCACCTAAGCGACCCGACAGAGTTGTTTGGAGTTTATGGAGAATATCCACCTGTTCATCTTAATGGGCGGTGGCTGCGGCCCAAGACGGCGAGGAAGGCGACACCATCAGCCCCCTGGGTTGACGCTGGACTCGGCTGGCGTCACTGGAAGGTCCCAATGCAACGAATGGGGCTGGCCGCCGCGGTGATCATTTGTCTGAGACGGCCAGCCTGAGCCTTCCACGCGCTTTTGCACCACGCCGGGCAGGGGGTGCCGGTGAAGCGCAGCATTCGGAGCATGGAGCAATATTCGGAGAGCGTGCGTCGACAGATTTCAGGGGCGTGGGCAGCGCTTGAATGGATGACCGGAGCTTGTTTCATCGCATGTTTACCTGAAATGCGACGGGGGCCCGCCGAGATACGCGAGCCCTGCCCATGCTCGGCCCGTCGCAGCTAGAGTGCTGCCCTCCCGGATTCCGAATGAACGAGTTAATGAAAAGGAATTGCTTTTCCCGTTGGGGATTGTCCTTGAAACCAGGCCTGCGTGCCATTGCTGCGTTGTTTCGGCCTCGCCCAACCCAGCCTCACGTTCCTGCATCTGACTTCAACTGACAGGCTCGAGGATGGAATCTTGCGACCATTATTAAGCTACGAGAACACGAACGAACAGTTAACTATCCATACATTCTTCCACTCCACAATTCCGAGTGGCCGCTGCTTCTCTGCTGCCCCCCCCCGGTTCACGCCTTGGGAGTTTCTTGCGACTCGTCGAGATCGCCCGGCTGATTGGGATCATAGTCGCCCGCATACCACCGGACCGGGTGCACAAAATCAATGAAGCCGATGTTGGGACTGGACACGGTGAAGCCCATGATCCTCTGGACCTCGGGAGACCACGACAGCACGTCCTCCTTGGAGTATGCCAAGTAAGCATTTTCCTAGCGCCAGAGTCAGTTAAACAATTTCTGTCCGTTTCGGGCTCGCATACCTCAGTCCGAAGGAATCCTCGGCAGAAAAACAGCCCATGCATCGGCCGCTTCGTGTCCGTCGTCTGATTGGCGCCGCCGCCGTGATATGTTCCTCCCAGCATCACATAAGCATCGCCCATTTCCATCTCCGCACAGCACGCCTCCTCGACCTTGGGCGCCCGCTCTTGGTCCCAGAGATGCGAGCCTGGAATCGCCTGGGGGGTAATCAGTCCTGTGCAAGGTTGCGAGCCGTTGGAGTGCTTACCATTGTAGCTCCATTTTCATAGCGCGTGGCGATGCCGGGAACCAGAAAGGCCATGGACAGGTCCGAACCGATGCGATATCCGGTTTTGGTCTGGTCAACATGCTCGATGTGATGGTTCTTGTCATCGCGATGCAGGCGCTGGGCTTTTCCCCCGGGCCCAATCTCCATGCTCAGCGCGGTGTTGATGATGGCTCGGCTGGTATAAGTGTGCTTGGTCTGACCGTAGAAGTTGGATGTGGTCTTGTCGACAAACACACTGGTCAACTTGTCCACCAACGGGTCTACGAGCCACTCTTCTCTGTACGTCTTGCTGCGAGACGCCATGCGAGCGCATCGTCTGGTCTCGGGAGGGAACAAATCCCCCTGTCTCACGTCAATGATCCTGAGCCTCTACCTGACGTGCAGAAACATCTTACCTTCCAAGGCTTGTCGGCATCGAAATAGGGCCTGGTATCAGCATTCACACGCTCCACGGCCTCGGGTGTGGTGAAGTTTTTGATTATGCAGCACCCGTCGTCCACAATTGCTTGGATGATTTTATCGGTCTCGGATCTGTGAATGCATTGCAGCGATGGACGGGCTGTTGCTGACGGCATTCTGTCTAGTGGTGGAATCCCGTGTCAAGTTATGCTTATGGCTGAAGATTGATCACACTTGGCTCTAGAGTGGAGGTATTTGTGCTAGATCTCGAAAGTTATACGATGGTTGATTGTTGACGATTCGTTTGCGTCTCGCAGTGCTCCATTGCTTCTTATAGCTGATAGATGCGACAGCCGACGGCACTCCCAACGAGCTTGGATTTACCCGTAAGTGAGAGAGAGCATGTTGATTGGTGGCAGTGATGTCTTGCGCGGTGACCTTCCACTGCCTTATCGTGCCTGCAGAAGTGGGAGGTGGGTAGATCTCTCTCCCCGCATCTTTTTGCCAGATTCATACATTTTATGGCTTGACCACCAAGTCCAATGTTGCATTGGGATTACAGTCAGAGTTTAAACGACTTGTTTCGTTGCAGAGCCGAGCCAACCCGGGTCAGCACATGGCAAATCAATATACTTCAATATACCTTGGAGGGTATTCCGAGTCATTGGTTCTCTGCTTGCTTTTCTGGTCGCGAATACCACACGCTCTGATGATTACTGAGCACGACTTCTACTTTCCTATCAAATATTTCGCGTTCTGACCACGAGATATGCAATGGAAATAATTCATATTGGAGAAAATATATACATTTTGAAGTTACACGTCCCAATTTTCCTCTACGAGAGCTTACTCTTCACGAAAGTTAGAGCAGCCTGTCCATACTCTGAGCCGTAGCCTTGGTGCGTAGCAGTATCAGTGCCATCTGAACAGTACGGGTCCGTAGCATCACAGTAGGACTGGATCATGCTTGCGTACGAGCACGAAAAGCCACTGGTTCGGGGATCAAACTACGAAATTATCAGTCATTGCATCCAACATGGAGGATACTTTGGGGATTGAGAAATTGAGCAAAGGGAAACTTACGCCGTCCGCAGTAGCAGTTCCCACGCTGTATGAAGCTCCGGGGATGTTTCTCGGGTTCCCCATCCAGATCATAGCCTTCACCAAACTCGCGACTGACGTGGAGATTGGCGTAGAGGTATCGGTGATGCCCTGGTTGGTATCCCCGCCGCCACACATGGCATCGTCAATGATCTGAGCGCCCTGTTCCACCTGTTATGACGAGAACCTCCTGACGAGAAGAATCAACGGGAGCTCACCTGCGAATATCCCACCAGAACAATCTGCGTCGAAGGACACTGCTGAGCGTACGCCGTAACTTGACTCGTCACAGCTTTCACTCCAGCAACAACAGAAGCGGCATAAGCTGCGTTGGTCCCCCCAGCAGCTGGGTAATCGATAGCTTCAGATGTGGCGCCGGAGTAGGCTGCGAGGATCAGGTTCACGACGGTCCCTGCGGAGCCGAACCCTGCCGATACGGTGGTCTCTCTGGCTCCGAAAACATGGACGTTGGGACAGGCTCTTGCCTCGAGGAGGGCAGGAGGGGCTGCGAGAGCGATATTGAAAAGAACGGCGAGGACGGCGCTTTTAGCTAACATTTTGATTTCGGTTCTGTGGTTCAAAGTGAGAAAAGACCGTGGAATGAAAGAAAGAACGAATGAATGAGCAACTGCTAAAGAGTGTATGGCGAAAAGCTTTTGGTGGATTCAACAAAGGTCTGACGCAGAGCTTTTGTAACTCCCCGGTGGCTGAGTTCTCAATAGCATGCTGTGATATATCGCTCCGCTTGACACGACATTTCATCATATAAGATACTTCCCCGCAATTCCTCTCGGGTAATCCAACGTAGAAATATATCCCCTACAGCTCGCAAGATAAAACCCCGGTTCTGAAACGTGCGATCGGCCACTTGTGGCTATGATGTACAGCTTGGCCAACAAACTTGCCAGGTCACGAACAATAGGGGCGGCTGCACCAAACGGCCAATGGGGCTTATGAGCAACCTGCATGTACCTTGGTGACAAGCATGTTGACAAGCAGGATTGACAGATTGACTCTCCTGCGGGAAGGATCCCGTGTAGGAATCGAGCATTCATGCTATTATATCTGGTTCCCACGCGCCTGATATATTTGTGGGGAACCAGCAGGAATTCTGTCGCTTAACCTGATCTGATCTGAATCGGGCCATCCGTTCTCACCAAACCGCTTGGTTGGACTATAGTCCTAAACAGGAATTTGTTTGGTTCGTCACAAAGCTTGAAACACTCGAGAGCCAGAATCATGAACAACAGATCGTCACTATTTGACCGGCGAACCGAAACCAACGGCAAGTGTCACTCGAAAGACAATCTTGGTATACTAAAATGGATTATAAATTATAAGCTAAGATTCTATACGTGTGTTGCTAAAGTGGTAGCACTTGACGGCCGCCGCTTGAGCTCGTAAAAAGCAGTCGACAGCTCTAGATTCGCCGTCATGGTCTGTGAGAGTTGACCTCGGGAGAACAAAGGCTTCATTGCTATAAAGTGAAACCAAAGAATTAGTCATATGCTCCAGTTGGTTTTCCGTATTGACGAGGGTTCGGCCAGAGACGTACCGGGTACTGAGCCACAGAAGATCCCAACTGCACCTTCGAGCATCGACCAAACAAGAATAGGCGCCTCGTCCCAAGTGAAGTCGGAGCTGATAAACGAAAGGTTCATCGCGTAGACTCGAACGCACCTGTATTTTGTCAATAACAATCACTATCATTTTGAGGCACGTTTGATAAAACGGAGCTGCAAAACATACCCAATAACGACAGCGAAGAAACTGACGCCGAATAGAGCGAGTAATAACAGCTTATCCCGTGTTTTGCGATTAATACTGGCAAGTATTTTGATTGGAAGAACGAAGATGATGATGTCCGTCAAGATATGATAACCGGTGACAACTACGCTGATTGTTAGTATAGAACCAATGCTTTCACAACATATTGACACTCACAATACAGGAAGACTTCGGTATTCACGCACGTTCCTGGAAGCGCTGGATTCCAAGCCTTCGCAAAGGGAACACATTGCAGTGCAAAAACGATAAGTTTGATGGGCAGCATTAGAGAGACCGCCCAGATAGTCCAGACGGTCACGGTGCGCGTGAAGGTACCTCTTGGAACTATCGTGGCTTAGTCTTTGCGACTGGGTCGTTCTCCAGAGGAACTTACTGAACATCGTGAAGAAGCTGAGAATGGATAGCTTCGCAAAGTACACGGCAAAATTGTAGGTGATTTGGAAGCCCAAAAGCATCTAAGACATAACTGAATTAGCCCAATTATAAACGGCAAAGAGATCTCTCGCCCCCTTCTTACCCTGACGTTATGTTCCGCCCAGGCAATGTCGAGCCCTTTGATGTCCGCGAGATGCAGACCTACGCCAACTTGACACAACAAGAGAGCGAACAAGGAGCTAGCGACAACAGCGACCTAGATTCTTCAGCGGGAGAACTGTTGGACATGGGTTTGCGGAGATGTTACCAGCGAGACCAGCATCAACCAGTCATCCATAGAGATTTTACCCACCACCCATTTTCGCGACACGAAGCGGAGAGCAACCGAGACAGCTGTGGTTCAACAAGTCAGCCAGCGTCCAGAAAACACCCACACCTAACACGATCGGGGGAGGTTCCGTACTGGAGAGGAAGATTGAGAACGTCGCGGAGAAAATCAGTTGAGGTTGGCGGGTTCCAGTCATGTTTTCCAAAGAATCCTTTTCACATATCTTAGCTCGCACGTTTTCCAGGGTTGACGACTAGCTAGAAAAAATGTGTTTTGTAGAGACATCGAAAAATCAAGCACACGGAGGGGACTCCAAAGTAGATCTTTGAATCCAATTCCCGCACCCCCCTCGGCCATGCTCTCATAGTAACAATAAAAGGTGGCAGATCATGAAACTTTAACTTTACGCTTCGCATTATTGCCGTTCGCAGGCGGGGAGGGGACCGTTTGCAGATATAGAGTTTCCCCTGCATATGTTCTGCTGATTTATTGCGCAACGTGACAGGACTAGATCCAGGATTTTTTGACTTCCAGATCACGTTGCTCTTGGGGACAGGACCTTAGTGCTCGGTAGTACACCCAGTCATCGATCATCCGCTGGCCTCTGGAGAGAGCTCATCGAACCATGCCTGGGCCACGGGGCCTGCATGCCGAGGGCATGGCTTCCCTGGGGAAACAGCTTGAATCACAATATTTGTACCCACCGGCCAGAATGGACTCTTTCCCAGCGGTAGAATATTGAAAGCGGCACTAGAGCAACCCGTTCGACGAACCGCATCTAGATCTTCCCGTAGGTGCTTCGAGGTAACCGCCTTGTTCGAGAATGATTTACAACCCTCAGCCAAGCTGCACAGCTCGTGCTGCCGACGTATGTAGGCGTATGTTTCGAACATGACGGAAAGAAGGCATCTTTCTTGACAGAAGCAGCGTCTCCACGTGCGGTGATGCGTACCGTGATGTCGAGCATTCCATTGGCAAGGCTCGTAGGAGTAGGCTAGAAGCATCGACCCGTGGCGCTTAGCCTTCCCGTATTCATCCAGAGTTCTCAGTTGACTGTGCTTGTACAACGGGCGCAGTAGTCGCGCTTGCTGCGAGTGCCGAGAAAGCCCTGCCGGACTTTCAGTCCTGCCAGTCAGGTCAATTATTGCCGGGAGGATGGCATGCTGCGTCATATTGCTAGGAAATTGGCTAGTATACATGATCTCATACTAGTCTAGACAACATCACCCCAATTCCTCATACGATCCCAAGTACGTGTTTTGCAATATCTGCTCTCACAATGTTTCGGAGAGGTTTTCAATAGCTTTCGCGATGATTCCGACCCATTCCTGCGCTTTCCCAACCTCGCCAGTTTCGAGCGCCTCTAGAATTCCAGGGAAGACGACTCCTTCGTAGCCTTTCCACAAACCCGGGGCGTAAATCTTGTTATCATTAGCACGTGCTGAGTGCAGAGCCTGAAAGCCGAGGATGGGAAACTTACAATGTGCTTGAACCATGGCCTGCCCGGCAATCCTGCCTTATTGAGGAAGGCTTTCTCAATGCTCATGTATCTCTTGTTCACATCTGCGATCTGTGATGACACAAGATCGTCTAGATATTCCTGGTAGCCCAGGTCTACATCATCGACTTGCTGCTGCAGTGTTTGCGCTTCGTTATCAAGCGCTTTTGCTGCCGCCTCCAGCTTCTCGATGCTCTTCTCCATCGCTCCAAAATCAAGACAACTTCCTGCAGAGCTCTTCAGTGCCAATGTATGTCGTTTGAGCTCGGACGTGTACTCGGTGGCAAGGTAAGGCAGGACCTTGGCACCAGCGAGACGTACAGCAAGCATGCCAAACAATCGAGTCGTCCCCAGATGCCGAACAAAGCCGGGGTCGGCAAACTTTTCTACAAACGTGAAACTGTCGTAGTTGGAGTGGTATGGATACACAGCTTTGCTGTTTGTTCCGAAGCCCAGATCCATGCATGGGATTCCGAGATGGTCGTAGAATACGGTGTAATCACTACCAGTGCCAATGTTTCCTAGGCCTGGAAGACGATCCTTCGCTGGGGTCTCTTTGACGTACTCGAGCCAATCGTCGTAGACGGTCTTCTTCGAGACTGGGGATGGCACTTTCTTGGCTACTTGTCGGAGAACTTGACTGAGAAGCGGACTTCCAGAAGCACGGAGAATTGAGCCACCATTTGTTGCACCATCAACATTGATGTCTATGATTTGATGAGTTGTACGAAACGAAAACAGGTGGAAGGATACTCACATGCGATGCAATTTTTAAATAGAAGATCCTTGTTCTCCTCTCCCCATTCTGTCGACCCGAGAAGTCCATACTCCTCACTGTCCCAGGAGGCAAGGACACTGGAAATCTCATCAGATCAAGACATCAAATTAATAATGTGTGACTCACATGGTTCTCTCAGGTGTCCATCCCAACTCAAGAAGTTTGCCTAGACCTCGAGCAACCTCATTGATAGAGGTGCTTCCACTTATTGGGTCAATGGCTCCACAACACCAAGAATCATGGTGATTTCCGAGCACAATCATTTCGTCGCCAGTTCCGCTGATGGTTCCAATGGCGTCATAGATTGGTTCATAGACGTATTTTCCTATGCCCAAGATTAGCAAAATACAAGGCACGTGTTTCATCATCCACGAACCTTTGTTCACCAACGTGACCTTGACAGTGCTAGGTCCGGTAAAGTATCTGATGCCATCAAGTCCACCTTCCCAGTCACTTTGCCCCTCGCTCACGTGAGAAGGTCTCAGTCCATGTCCATTCAATGCTTGAAGGAACGGAATTGCGTCGGCGAAAGAGCATGGAAGGGAAGGGATGGTTGGAATGGCCTTGTGCGGATCCTTGCGTTCGGTATCGTCGCCTGGCAAACTTGGATATCCTGGTGTTGTTGGGTCACCGGCCCATACACCAAAGTACTCCACGCTTCCTCGTTGAATGCTTTCAGGATGCCTAGCAGGGCCGTCGGGGTAATGTGCGTAGCCGTTCTTTGCTGTTATCTCCCCATCTTCTTGAGGATCGCTGTAGATAATAACACCAGCCGCACCAAACTTCTCAGCAGCGCGTACTTTCAGTCCGCGAAAGATCAGTCCATATTTGCAGATGACGATCTTATCCTTGACCGAAATGCCTTGCGACTCAAGGTATTGAAAGTCGGCAAGCCGTCCAAAATTAGCATATACCAATTCGGCACACACACTTCCATTCGCACTGAACCCGTGAAATGCAGGATATCCATTCGATGGCCCGGACGTTGGGTCGCCCACCAGCTCGGGTTCCTTGAGCCGAGCTTGATATTTCACGCCTCCGTTCTCGCTGTGCAGAGCCAGGGATGTGAAGATTGGGAAGTTCTGCAGCACGTCGTAGCGTACTAGCTTGGATGGAATGCCATACGACGCCCATAGAGCTCGAATTCGCTCGGCGTGTTCTAGGTCTCCTGATAGATGGGGCACCGCGCTGTAGAGCTTTGACCAGTGCTCGAGGCGATGGGCTTCAGGGGTCCGAAGCATAACATCTTCGACGTCGCTTTGGGTTTCTACGGGAATCCTCATTGTGAACGATATTTCTGAGTTGAATCAATTCCCTCACGTTGCGAGAGTAAACAGAAACACATCGGTGAAGCACATCGTTGTTATCGGGACGTAGAACGGATGGACAAAGTGGGGTTAAGGGACGCACACACGCGCTAGTCGGGATGTCGGGCAAGTAGAGCCTGGATTCGCTCCCTTGGGGCATGCTTTCAGGGGTGCTACCTCGATAACGATGAAATACAGGGGATCTATGCCGCTACCAAACGCCTATTTCAGCCTGCCAGGCACTAAAAGCCAGGCCGTTTATCGTGCCTAACTAGGAAGATCAAATGCACACTATCTCTGCGTCGGTATTGCTTTCAGCTTTAACCTTCAGAGTTTAACCACATATCTCTACTATCACTCTCATGAACATTCTAATACAGTCCAAATAATCCGGAATATCGACCTTCTCATCCGGTCGCGTGTTATACCGGCCTCCAGGACCGCAGACGATGCCCTCCATTCCAAGAGACTTGTATAAATGGCCCGCATCCGAGCCATAAAAGCAGGTCGGCCGAAGTACACCGGTAGGTTGGTCCTCCCCGCGGACGGCCTTATACGCCTTGTTGACGGATTCGACTATCCTGGAATGCTTCGAGACTTCAAAGGCCGGCATGGTGGGCTCTGGACGTTGGTTTAGACTGTACTTCAGCCCGGGATATTTGACAACGGTCTGCTGGATCACTCTCTCCAGGTCGTGCATCACACTTTCTTGCGTCTGTCCCGGAGCATATCGCGCACTGCCCGCAAGCCGGCAGATATCCGATACCTGACTGGGCCTCCATTCTGCTAGATCCTTTCCCAAGGCCCCATGCACGACTCCGACCAAGCAGCGATTGCATTCCAGGTGCTCCGGGCTTCGCGCTTGGGAAAACGTCATGCGATTCAGATTGGGTATCAAGTCGCAAGCGGCTTCAATCGCATCGACAGCTTCTTCGCTCGCTGACATGTGTCGGGTGATGCCAGTGAGTTCAATCTCAAACATGAGACACTCAGCGTGCATCGTGATGGCCCTGATGTCGCTTGGCTCGCAGTTGATGAAGTAGTCCGCCTTCATCCGGCCCTGTTGAATGGCAGCGAGCGTCCCGACACCACCTTGCAGTTCTCCCACAACATACGTCAGGATCACATCGCCCTTGGGCTGCCACCCGCTTTCCTTCAGAGCTTCCACCGCGCAGAAATACGCTGCACATCCCGATTTCATGTTGCTGACACCAATGCCATAGATGAAATCCTTGTCGATCTTGCCTTCCCACGGGTCAATGGTCCATCCCTCGGAGACGGGGTTGGTGTCCAGATGGCCGTTGAACAGCAGGCTCTTGGCGCCCGATTGAACTCTGGAATTGCCATTCCATCGGCCAATTGCGTTTTGTCGCTTGCCGTCGGCGAAAGGATACACGCTGGCTTCAAGCCCGATGCTTTTCATTTTCTCGGCCATGAAGCTGGTCGCTTCAAGCTCGCCATCGGTCTCCGAATAGCTTTTGATCTGAATGAGTCTCGAGAGTAAGGAGAGGCATCTCTCTTCGTCGATATCCGGTAGCTGCATTTTGATATTGTGATGAATGGATCGAAAAGAGCGGAATGGTTTACTGCACGGCAATTATGGAATCACAGAGTTGAGAATTTGAGTGAGATGAAATAGTCCGCCGTCTCACACCGAGAACCCCACCTTGGTGATCGAACCAGTGCCGACCGATTTCATGGGTTCTTTGGAACCCAGAGAAGTGGGCTTAAGCTTAGCGGCTGCTTTCTACAGTAGACAAATCTTGCCGTGGTAAGAATTGCCTTTATAGCTAATCACGGGACCAAAAACAAAATATCAGTACATGCAAATCTAATGGTATATCTTGTTCAGGTTTCAAAGTCGTCCTATCTATTCTCTTACGAAAGACAGTCATGGAATCACAGAGTTAATATGAATTTGACAGAGATGATTTAAATAATTCAGCGTCTCATACCGAAAACCCCACCTTGGCGATCGAACCACTGCCGATTGATTTTGTGGTTCTTTGGAGTGGGCTTAAGCTTACTATCTAGAACAATCTTGCCTTCGTAACAATTGCCTTTATAGCTCATCACGGGAACAAAAACGAAATATCAGTACATGCAAATCCAATGATATATCTTGTTCATGTTTCAAGTCGTCCTTATTCTGCTCTCTTACAGAAGACAGTTATGGAATCACCAAGTTAAGAATTTGACTGCGATTCTATAGATCGGCGTCTCATGCCGAGAACCCCCACCTTGGCGAACTTGGCGAACCACTGTCGATCGAATTTATAGTTCTTTGGGACCCAGAAAAGTAGGCTTAAGCTTGGCGGCTACTTTAGAATAAGCTTGTCTTGGTAATAATTGCTTTTATAACTATTCACAGGAACAAAAACGAAACTGTTGGTGTATGCGAATCCAATAGTAGTATATATTTTTCAGGCTTCAAAGTCGTCCTCATCCATTCACTTACGAAAGATGCCGAATATGAGAACTTTTTACTGGTTCAGGCTGTCTTGTGCCACATGCCAGTTTTGTGGAGAACCCGGAGCCATAGCCAAGCTCCCACTCTTCTTTCTTACAATAGATTGACTCCTAAATCTCTGCTCCGTGACGATAACGGATAGGCACAAACATGGAATTAATCATCCGATATCCCATGGTTGAAGTTCCCGCATCCTACATAAGTTTGGCTCCTTGCCAGGAAGCTTGGGGGTGAGTGAACCTCATCCTCCTCCTTCTCCATCTCACAGAAACGCTGCTTTTTTCACCATGGCAGGAGATATCGAGGCCATTCAGGTGCAAGAGTCGCGCATCGAAGATGCAGCCCTCAAAGCCATGCCCGCAGACGAAGGGTACGAGCTCTTCGAAGAAAGCACCGCAGCACCCGTCTCAGCGGAAGCGGGAAAAGCTGTGCTGCGCAAACTAGATCTGCATCTCCTTCCACTGATGTGCATCTTGTACGGTCTCAACTATGTCGACAAAGTAGCCATGGGTTATGCCGTCTTGTTCAATTTCCGTACCGATTTGGGCTTGCACGGCACCCAGTACTCCTGGGCGAGCAGTATGTTCTACTTCGGATACCTGGCGGCACAATATCCTGCGAATTATTGTTTGCAGCGGTATCAGCCTCAGCGGATCTTGAGCGCTTCTGTGATTACCTGGGGGATTTTGATGATAGCGTATGCTTTTGCCCTTTCTTCAAGTCCAGCGGTCGTAAGCTGACAAATGTTCGTATAGCCATTTGGGACTCAAAAACTTTGCAGGTCTTATGGTTGTCCGGTTCCTTCTGGGTGTCGCGGAATCTGTTGTCTCTCCCGGATTCGTACTTTACACATCGATGTTCTACACTCGCCGGGAACAAGTCCTTCGAACCATGCTCTGGGGAGCAATGCAAGGCAGTTTCTCAATCCTCGCGTCACTTCTCTCGTTTGGGCTTGGCCATATTACTAACACGGCCTTGAAACCATGGATGTATATCTTCCTCGTGCTCGGCATCGTAAGTATCCTGACGGGCATTGGCTGGCTGTTCCTGATGCCCGAGACACCCAACAAGGCCAGATTCCTGACGCACGAGGAGCGGATCATTGCGGTCCAGCGTGTGGCGGAGAACATGATGGGTGTCAAAGGCTACGAGTGGAAGTCATACCAGATCTGGCATGCGATCAAGGATGTGAAGACCTGGCTTCTTCTCGCCTTCGTGCTGTTCACGCAGTTGCCCAATGGCGGGTTGAGCTCCTTCGGATCCCTAGTCATCTCGGGCTTTGGATTTAATGCTTTCAAAACGCTCCTGATCGGGTTACCGTCCTCGATTGTGAGTGCTGGCAGCATGGTGGTCTGGGGATATTTCTCGATGACCCACGGAAACCTGCGCACTTGGGGAATGATGATCCCCCTACTGCCAGCCATTGCCGGGATCGCGGCCGTATATGGTACGAGTGGGACGGGTGCGAATAAGTACGGGCGAGTCGTGGCATATTGGTTGATCAACTCTTATGCCGTCACTGTAAGATCACACCCTCTTCATCCACTTGTAAGTAACTACAATACTGATATCCTCTCAGTGGCCATTCTGCCTCACCATCGTCGGTCAAAACGTCTCAGGACACACCAAGCGAGCCGTCACCAACACGATGCTCTTCATCATCTTCGCCGCCGGGAACATCGCCGGTCCGTTTTTCTTCCGCGCTCAGGACGCACCCAAATACGTGCTGGCTATCACGATCATCTTGGTCTGTTTCTGCATTTCGCTAATGTGTGCAATTACCTTGCGGTGGTGGATGATACGGGAGAACAAGAGGAGGGATGCTCAGTTTGGGCCTGTCGAGAGCATGCAAGATAAGAGGGATGGAATGAGATTGGGCATGCATGATAAGACGGATCTGGAGAATCCTGATTTTAGATACGTACTCTAAATGTTCGTGAGCAGCAGCAATGCCTCGTGCACCGTTCGCCTTGTCTTTTCATCGCAGGCATCGTAAAACCACTTTGGGCAATTAGGAGAGAGTTCACGGTCGCCGCCTGGGGAAGAGATATCCTTCATTGATATATTCGCTAAGCGAGCTCACGCAACAATGCCCCGTACTAGAGCAGCAGTTGAAAATCATGCTTTCTATATCCCATCTCGCAGCGAGGCTCAAATCCATAGCAGCATCATGTCGATTTTTGCCGTGACTCATGCAACTCCTTTGCGACCTGTATGGCCTCCTCGGCTGTTTTGCAGAGACGCTCCACTCCACAGGCGATCATCAGGTTGTCCACATGTCCAGAAGCCCCATCAACAGACTTGAAGTCCTCGACGGACATGCCTTGCTCATCGCGTAGACGGCCATCAGGAGTCTGCCCAAGCGTGTGGAAATCCTTCACCTTCACCTTGTAAGCTCGCTGGTCAGCTGAATACCCGATGACAATCTTCTCCAACGCAGCACCAACACCCATCTCGTAAGCCGTGCCAACATCCATAGACGGCCCACGGAAGGGTGCCATGTTGGCGATAATAGCATCACAGGCGCGGATGAGGTTCATGTTTGCCTCCCGAATGTGCGCCGCTTGAGCATGACTACCGTGCTCTGCATCTGAAAGCTCGTTGTCCATGGGATACAGGCCCTGCACGCCATGCTTCTCGCACAATGCCTTGAGCTCTCGGCCCTTCCCAATGGGATCGGGGAGGAACACCTCTGGCCCGGCGAGATAAATCTTCATGATTGCTGGGTGGCGCAAGCTTGCCACGACGTTTCACCGTGGTGGGTGTGTCTCCGACGGCGAACAAAAACCACGTGCCACAGCGTGTCCTTCGATCCGCGCTGGCAAAAGGGCACTCGTTCGTCAACGGCGATCTAGGTTAAGAGGTTAGGTGCGGTCTGTGTGGGATTGAGTTGGGATGATGACGTGGAGCGTTTGGCGGGACGGCTTCACACATCAGACGGGTCAGTGGGATTTACGAATCTTGTCAAAGCCCCAGCTTCGCCACGACTGCGGCGGCCGCGAAGTGCAACAGCCGACTCGGTCCTCGACGCACCGGGAACGTACGTACCTCAGCACTGAGCACGACTTGAAGCACGATCGTGTGGGAGCGGCAACTGTCGACGCGGAAGGCAGCCAGGAAAAGGGGGAGGGCACTCTGCTTGACGCCGCAAGCGAGACGGGAGCAGAAATGAGGAGGACCGAGAGGAGATGCGCGCTGCCACCCGAATCCACAAAAAGCGGATTGGCGGGAAATGGCGGAGGACGGCTAGCCATGCTGGGTATAGCGTGCCTGGAAATAGCCAGACCCCATCGGCTCCCCTGCTATCGCCCCATGTATTTTCCGATCCGAGCATCACCGGTTCTCGACCGTCGTCCTCTCCTCTCTCCTGTTTTCTCTCTCCACCTCCTCTGCTGCTGTGCTTTGTCTGTTCCGTCGTCCATTCTATACCTGCCTTCCAAACACCAACAATCCGAGCACCTTCGTCGTCAGCAGTGCATCTCCTTCTCGGTTTCGAGCTCGTCTTGGGCTGGTCGGTACTTGGTACCAATTACACTCGTTAATATTCCTTAGCCCCGAGCTTACTGTGCTTCCGCCCAACAAGCTCCAGCAAGACGAACCGCAGCGCAGGAGACGCGATAAGATTGGCAACGTCGCCCATCTCCAATTCCAACCTCGATCCTTCCCGGGCGCGCTTTCTTATCGAACCCTCAATTCCTGGCAGCCGAGCATCCGTCGAGCACTTAGAGCATCCATACAGCATGAAGACCGATTTCCGGTTAGGGGCAGGGCGATGGCTGGTGTCGCTCCTGGCTATCTCGCAGGCCACCGCATTCTACATCCCAGGTAAGTCGAATATGCCTCCAGGACTGCCTCTTCCCTTCGCAGACGGCTGGTTTGGCGGCGGGTCTAACATCTACTGCAGGATGGTCCGTCAAAAGCTACAGAGACGATGAGCCAATACCTCTCCTCGTTAACAAGGTCTACTCCGACAACACCCAGCTCCAGTATGCATACTATGATCTTCCCTTTGTGTGCCCGCCAACGGGCACGCGGCACGCCAACACCAACTTCTTGAGTGGACAGAGCATTTCTTTGAATTTGGGAGAGGTCCTCCGGGGCGACCGGATCATGACCTCGGACATTGAGTTGGTGATGGGCCAGGATCAAGAGTGCAACTTTCTCTGCAGCAAGACGGTCGATCGACGAGATCTGAAGCGTGCGAGGCAGATGGTCAAGGATGGATATGTTGCAGAATGGATTGTTGATAACCTTCCCGGTGCTACGAGCTTCGTCACCGTAGACAAGACTCGGAAGTATTACGCGGCGGGCTTCAAGATGGGCTACAAAGACTTCTCTCCTACTGGAAAACCTCGCTATTATCTCAACAATCATCTGACCATTGTTTTAAGATACCGCAAAGCACCGGGCCGAGATGGGGAAAAGGGCGGAAAGGTCATTGTGGGATTCGAAGTTTATACTAAGAGTGTCGGACACGAGAAGCGACTGGAATCTGGCTGCCCCGCGGACATTCATAACGTTGAAAGCCCTCTGGAGCTCTATCTGCGTCCGAACGCAACCGACTTCTCTGTACAATACCCTCATTCCTCCTACTACCCTCCCGAAAGCGAGCAAGACCTCGACGACGGAGCTACGATGGATATTCCTTACACATACTCGGTGTACTTCCGCGAGGATGAGAGCATCGAATGGAACCATCGATGGGACTTATACTTTGTCAATCAAGAGGAAGGTTCCAGAATCCACTGGCTTGCCATTGTCAACTCTCTGATTATTTCTGGTTTACTAAGCGCCATTGTCGCCATGATTTTAGCAAGGACCATTCGTGGGGACATCAAAACGTACAAGGATGCTTCTGCCGAAGAGGGCAAGCTGAAGCAAAAGAGAAGATCCAGACCATCAAGTGGTGCCAGAACACCGAGATCCGGAGAGAAGACTGGATTTGGCTTACTTGAGCAAGTTGGTGACACAGAGAATGACGCGGACATTTCATCCGATGATGAACCTCTCGAGGATGTGACTGGCTGGAAGCTCTTGCATGGTGATGTGTTCCGAGCACCAGCTTATGGTTACATTCTTGCTCCTTTGATTGGCTCTGGTATGCAACTCGTCTTCATGGCCATTGGCCTACTCTTCCTCAGCAGCTTGGGTATATTGAATCCTAGCTTCCGTGGTGGCTTTGTCAGTGTTGGTGTCGGCCTCTTTATCTTCGCAGGTGTTTTCTCTGGCTACTTTTCCGGCCGAGTTTACAAGACCTTTGGGGGTGTCAACTGGCGAAAGAATACCTTCATCACAGCACTGCTCTTCCCGGGACTCCTTTTCACCCTGGTCTTTATACTGAACCTCTTTGTGTGGGCTCAGGCCTCAAGTACTGCACTTCCTTTTGGAACTCTCCTCGGCATAGTTATGCTATGGTTGTGTATTCAGCTTCCATTGGTGTATGCTGGATCTTGGTACGGCTACGTTAAGACTGGTGCATGGGATCACCCAACCAAAACCACCACCATCTCGCGACAAATTCCTGTCCAGGCTTGGTACAATCAATCGCCGCAAAGTATCCTTCTTGCCGGCTTGATCCCCTTTGCTGTCATCTTCATTGAACTTCTCTTCGTCTTCCAAAGTCTCTGGCAGGACAAATCCGGCTACTACTACGTTTTTGGCTTTCTTTCCGTTGTGTCTATTATTCTAATCTTGACGATCGCTGAAGTGACAATCGTCACGATTTACATCAAGTTGTGCAGCGAGGACTACAACTGGTGGTGGCACTCATTCTTCGTTGGAGGTGGCAGTGCAATCTGGGTGTTCTTGTACTGTGTTTGGTATTTCTTCACCAAGCTGCATATCGAGGGATTCGTCAGTAGTTTGCTCTTCTTCAGTTATAGTTTCATGGCTTGTGTGGTGTATGGTCTGTTGACCGGGACGGTGGGCTTTTTGACAGCCTATGCATTCATTAGAAGGATTTATGGGTAAGCTCTCCAGAATTTTTCGATCCATAACCATGTACTAACAGTTTTCCAGCGCAATCAAGGCCGATTAGAAAGGATATCAGCCTCTCAAATCGTGGATATCAGCATACAGCGCGTGGAGTATAGGGTGTGATATGAGATGAAGCCTGGTCCATAATGACACTGGACCTGCAAGTTGAACAGAACAGTTTTTAAATAATGCAACACCTTTTACATTCAGTATGAAGTGCTTAAAGCACAACCATGCTCGCGATCATGGTATCCCATCTTCGACGCATCAGGGACCTTATCTGAGTTTAGTCAGCCCATGGATGAAAGTGCCTAATAGGGCTTCAGCACATGCAACCACATCTACAGTATGGAATCCCTGTGCGAATTTGTAAATATGCTGCAGTATTGGGCAAGTGATCACCCATTGTTCGGAACTCCGCCCCATTCGAAACTGAGGCCTCTGTCCTTGGACTCGGTTGACCGATCGGATGTAAAAGAGTGGCCGATAAGGTCGAGCTTTGTCCAGTCCTGATAATTCGACATCACGCACCATTTCATGGCCAGACCCCTCCCCATCATCTCGTCGTTGCCGATCCTATCGGGCTCACAAGCGGCGGCGCCTCTCCCCCTCGCCCTGTCCTGTCGGTCATCGCTTAGCCCTTCAACGTCATTAACAAAACGATGGAGCGAGGGTCTGGTGCGTTCACCGTTTCTACGGAGATGGATTGATAACGGATTTGGTTTCTCTTTGTTCATTTTTCGGCACGGTGGACGCGGTAGGTGGCAGGGGAGCTTTCAGGACTCGTTTTTTCTCGCCGATCGTTGCTGGTTTCTTGAGACCCGTTGGAAGTGCAGAAGGGATGTGTGCATGGCATGCTTTGGTTATCGGCTTGGCGTATCTCTAATCTACGCACTGGTTCGGGCCACTCGAGCAGCGTTCACCTTATCGTTGACCTCTCGTGTAGGTGTCGATGTGGGTGCGTGGTACCTTGGCCCTAGATGTTGTCATGGGCTTAAGCTACACGCACGCATGCATGCATGCGTGCATGCTGCATGGGCAGTCGAACGGTCTGTTAGGTGAGTGCCCTAGGTAGAGTGAAAGGGGAATGTGCAATGGCAAAATGGGGACGGTGGTGGTATATGTACCTGTCCATCTCTGTCCGACAGCACATCTTTCCGCTTTCTCGTCCACCTCTTTTCTTCTGTGTGAAGCGATACTCCATCGCGTCTTTTTCTCCATTGTCCTCGGAAACATTCAGAACTTTCGATCTGGTAGCGGCTCGAATCTGCCCTAGTCCAATCGCTGCGAAATCATGGCCGACGTTGAAAAGGCACCAAGTCCCGACACGACGAGCGCGGATGACACCCCGCAGATTACCTCGCCTGCGCAAGTCGATGAGGCCTTGCAATTCCTGCGAGGCCGGGGCGGGAAAGATGGCGAGGTGGTGGAGGGCACCGTGGAGGAGATCTGCGTGGATGAGAAGAAGTTGCTTCGGAAAATTGATTTCATGGTTGTCCCTGTGCGTATTTCCACTTCGGCGGTGCCTCCGTCTCTAAAAAAAAGATCAAACGGAAGAATAGTTTGGGAGCTGACATTCTCCGGTCTCAAAACTTGTAGTTGTTGTTCTGTTGCTATATCCTTCAATATCTTGACAAGACACTTATCAATTACGCCAATGTCATGGGGTTGAAGGAAGATACGGGTACAACGGCCAAGCAGTTCAACTATCTCGCCTTGATTTTCTACGTCTCGTACGCCGTTTGTGAGATGCCGCAGGGCTATATGATGCAGAGATTTCCGACCGCGAAATATCTGGGTATCCAGGTTATCCTCTGGGGGTGAGCCCCTACTGCCCTTGACTTTTGTTTTCCACGCCTGAGGGATTGGAAATTGATACTTGGAAGGTGCTGATGCTCGGGTAGGATTTGCGTCACGATGAACTGCGCATGCAAGAACTTCGCTTCCCTTGTCGCCCTGCGTGTTTTGCTGGGCTGCTTCGAGTCGGCCGTGGCACCCTCGCTGATGCTCATTACTGCCATGTGGTATAAGAAGCACGAGCAGCCGCTCCGTATCGGTATCTGGTACTTGGGAACAGGCTGCGGCACCATCGTTGGTGCACTACTCTCGTACGGCTTCCAGCACTATACCGGAACGGCGTTCAAGAGCTGGCAGATCATGTTCCTGGTCTGTGGCCTTGTCACCATCGCGATTGGGATCTGCGTGGTGATTTTCCTACCAGACAATCCCATGAAGAGTCGTCTTAGCCACGCTGAAAAGATCTTGGCTATTGAGCGCTTGCGAGAGAACCGTACGGGTATTGAGAACAAAACCTTCAAGCCGGCCCAGGCGCTGGAGTGCTTGACCAGCCCGTATGCGTGGTTAATTGCTTTGCACACTGCTTCGAGCAACGTTTCGAACGGCGCGGTGTCGAGTTATCAGGCGACCATCATCAAAGGGTATGGCGATTGCCCCATGAGAATCATTCTTGGTAGCTGTGCGCTGACATGTTGTGGCTAGACTGGGCTATACCTCGAAACAATCTGCGCTCTTGTCCCTTCCCAGTGGCGCGGTGTCTATTGTCTCCATCTTGTCTGCAACGTTTGTAGCAGGACGAACCAACACCCGTATCTTCAACATTGTCGCCTTGATCATCCCTGCCATTATCGGTGGCGCTTTAAGTAAGTCTTCAGTCCCCGTGCTTTCATCATAAATCACTTTCCGGCTCCTGGCCCCATCATCTAACAATTACCCCAGTGGCATTTCTCCCAGCGTCTGCGAGCGCTGGGAAGTTGGTCGGAAACTACATGGTCAACACAATTGGCGCCGCCTTGCCCTTGGTGTACTCCCTCGCTGCAGCGAACTTCGCAGGCCACACCAAGAAGGTGACCATGAACGCCATGGTGCTGATGGCTTTCTGCGTCGGCAACATCATCGGTCCGCTGACCTTCCAGCCGGACGGCAAGAATCCACCCCAATACATCCCCGCCAAGATCGCCATCATGGCGACGGGTGCATTTGCGGCGCTGGTGATTCTGATTTACTGGTTCGTGCTTCAGAAAGAGAATCGGCGGAGAGATAACTTGGGGGTCGTGCATGAGCCCGACTCGGAGTTTATGGACCGCACAGACAGGGAGAATTTGGAGTTCAGATATTCTTACTAGAAGGGGACTGGGGGTGGATGTACTGAGTGGATGGGGTCGGGAAATTCTTAAGAAGTTTCCCATCGCACGTTTGCATATAAATCGACTACCAATGAAGGATCTGCAGATAAACCGTCCTTAATAGGACGCCAGGATCTGTGTTAAAAAGGATTAAATAACGATTCTGGCTCTGCAATCGACATGGAGCAAGTCAATTAACAAGCTTTCCATTGTGTAGATTTGCCTTGACACTTGTCTTAGAACTCGATTTTGCGGGACCTGTTCTCATGTCTCCAAATATTCAAGGGCCCTTTTAGCGGCTGACCAAACCTGCGTGGGATAGGAATTTGACAGTGTCTGACCCAGTGCACAAAGAACACCTGTCGGAAGGATTCCTTTCCAGCGATGACAACAAGGATTTAAAAGCCTGTCGAGTAGGAGAACAGGATGCTGAGAACAAACTTTCGCATACTTTCGCAGAATTGTTTGATCGCGTCGGATGGTGTTTGATAACCCTGCGAGTTTGCTACTAGCATGTTCAAAAGTGGTCCGATTTCCTTTCTTGACTCTCCATCGATTCTGCTTATGCTTTAAAAGGGCGCCAAATAGTCAGGTGGCAATACCAAATATAATAGCGGCGCGCCGACATGGCTGTTCAAGCAGTATTTAAAGTATTCGATCTGGCCAGCCTCGAAGTGTTCGGATGTGAAATCTAGCCTTGATGGAGAGCCGCGCATGAGAAACGCACAAGCGGAGGGAAGATCCTACGTCAAGCGAAAAATTTAGAGAGCTGATCAACGGATTGAACGCAGACATCAATCTCAGCTGTAACGGTTTACCACGGTCGATCCAGATCGGCACGATTTCGTGGCCCGTGATGTTGTTCGTGTAAAAATGGGAGGAAGACCAGAACTGCGAATGAGGGCAGGACTATGGGAGATCGGGGTGTAGGACCCAACTAGAGAAAAGAAGAAACAAAAACAGAAAGATAAAAACAGCCAATAAGCCCAGCATGAGGGCACATTGCGCACCAATGGGAACAATGACAAGAAACGAACCGATTGGCCGGTATCAAAGGTCGCAACTCGCGACAGCATTATTAAGAACAGAATAGAGGAGCGGAGTGGGCACTCTCTATACTTCAGCAACGGCATAATTGGAATACAAAGCCAGTAATTGTTCTGCCGTCAGACGAACATGGTCAGTCCCCCGACTGATCTCGATGCACATAGTAGAGACGTGTTGCATACGTGGACGGTGCTGTCGAGAAACTCTGGAAAACTTGGCACTATGGCAGAGGAGATAGAGTGCAGAGGTCCACATGGGCTGATCGCAGGACTCTTCAGACCAGTTTGCGACGTTGACATGTTGCATGGCAGGCCCACGCCTGCTTGAAACGGCTCGGTTTATGCTGCCACTTGGTGCGATCAGCCTCATCGCCGCACCCGAGACGGTCGCCACAATTATCTCTAACGTAGGGCCTACGCAGCACGACTTGTTTTACCGCCAGCAAAACATGTTCTGGATATAGAAACACTGAGGGAGTTCAGAAAAAGTGCTCATCATGGCGATTTATATAGCTGGGGCTCGTGCCATCTTCGCCGTCCCCCGGCTATCAATGTCACCATGGCTATCCGCAAGCTATCGGCGCACATTAATCGCCGGTACAGCTCGCTTGCGGGCATCACCTTCGCCGTTATATGTATCTGCTTCATGTTTGACGTGTTATATGTCTTTCCAAGATCTGTAATCAAGATCGGCTCGGCCCATGGCTCCAAGACAACGTCAGGGGTGAGCGCACCAGATATCTTCGATTTTGCGCCGATTCAGTCGGAATCCATCAAGAGTATCTGCTCCGCCACCGAGTGGAACACCAGTGTGGTCTTTACCTGCGACAACTCGGTGGGGGGCGTGGGCAACATCCGCAATTCCATCTTGAATTGCGTTCGATATGCTATCTCCGCTGGGGGAGGCTTGGTGCTCCCTAAAATCATAGTTCGGAGCAACGAGGACATCGCCAAGATCCGCACCGGCGAGCGGACCAACATGGACTACATGTTTGATACAACCCACTTCGTTAAATCGCTCCGCCTTTCATGCCCACAACTGCGACTCTTCAAGACGGTCAATGATGTTCGGAATGGGAGAAATGGACCTGGCTTGATGGCCCTTCATCCCGAAAGCCTGATCGAGAACATCCCGAAGTATGGCCTGACACACCCCGAACAGTGGCGGGCGACGTTTTACGACTGGCTGGAACGATCGTCCTGGGACAACCGAGGCGAGAGGATGGTGATCGAACTTGCACGATCGTACTTGCAATATCCAATATACAGCGATGGAGAAGGATTCGCCCTTGCCTTCGGCGACATTTTAAAATTCCGATCGGACGTCAGAATACTTGCGACGAAAACTCTCCTCAACCTCTTCGAAACCTTTCCGGTGTCAATTGACCCGGCCAGAGCAACCCTACGAGATGGCTTTTTTGGCGCGCATCTCCGCACGGAAAAAGATGCACAGGAAGGCTGGCCAGCACAAGATTGGGAGTTCTCGAAATATGAGACGCAGTCGAGATTGTATATTGAGCAGGCCGCTCGTTCGACGGCCCCCGTCATCTATGTCGCGTCCGGGGATCGGGAACAAGTAGCCCGATTTGCGCAAGACGTGAAAGTCATCAACAAGACGGTGACGACCAAGTTCGACTTGCTGAAGGCGGAGGATATGAGATACCTGAGTGCCTTGGCGTGGGATCAGCAGGCCCTGGTGGATTTCCTGGTCATGTTGAAGGCGTCGGATTTTGCTGGAGTGGGGCATTCCAGCTTCGCGTGGAATATTGCTCTGAAGAGACATATCCTTGCAGGAACGAGGAAATATCTCGATGGGCCACAGATGCTGAGTGATGAATTCAGTCAGATCTATGGCAAGCCAAGAGGCTACCCTGAGTATGCCTCTTGCCTATGGCCATGAAAACACAAATAAGTTATGTCATTTGTAATACATATGGCACTTAACTTACGGGGTATATCTCCCACAACAATTTTCTCCGTTGGAGAAGGGGCTCCTGCGTTGCAGACAGGTGGTGACGATATCGCCCTCGCGTGGCATCGATATTGGCGGTTGTGGTAATGGCAGTTTGATGATGGGGAGTGGTCTCTCTTTACTTTTCGGCGTACAACGGCGCATGGAGTCGCACAGGAAATTGTTGATCAATATTCCCCTCACTGCATTGCAAAGTACCGCGGCTTACGGCGGGAATTGTATTCTCTTCACATCATCAACAGTCCGTCACATTGGTTCTCATGTGCCTGGAATCGTTTTACCAAACTGTCTCTTAATTGACAACAGACTCTTTCGAGGAAGGCTATGGGATGAAAACCAACACCTATATAGACTTCGTTCATACTAGATACGATAATACTACCTTCCTTAAGAACTTGCAGGAATTCTGATGTGTTGTTTTCAAGTCTGTAGTTGCTTTACACCGTACCTTCATTGAGTGGAGGGAAGGTATCTCTCCGAGTTGGGACATCGAACAGTGCTCGCTTACCCCAAGTAATTAATTAGCGCGAGTCCCCCAAGATATTGCGCTACATCTACTGCTGAAGAGCTTGCCTCACCAGCGAGTATCTGACTGGTACTAGAATATCTCCCTAGAGAGTTACTCGCACATACATTCGATTAGAAGTCTCGAAACCCACGCTCGACACCCATCTTATAACACAACCTTGCCTTATCCGGCTGATTTGTTATCCGTCGTAGCAGAATCTCTAGTCACCGTTAACGCCTGTAACGTTAAGCCATGCTATCTATCAGCTCGGATACTTTAGCTGACCTCTTCGCTATCCTTCAGTGTCGCAGAAATGATTGTTTAGACTTGGGATGATTAGGCTTTATGGTTCGCCCTGCCAAACAACCCGCACATGATTCGTCGGCTTCTAAATTTGGAAAATGTGTCCGTGCCAGAGGCGATATGCATTCTCCCGGTGCACGATCGAGGGGAATACGCCCAATACAAACTCTGTCATGGAGAGTATCGCCGTGCGAAAAGTTATCGTATACGAAACGGAGATGCATACTTAGCCTATAGATGGATAGAATTAAGTTTAGGGACCCGCTCTATGAGTTGGCATCTCAATTACCAACCACGAACCCGAGGTGCATTTTTCTATCTCCTCCGTACGAACCAGAACTAATTCGTCACTCGTGACGATACTCATGCTGGCTCTGCTTCTTTCTTTTTTTAATACTGCCGCTTGCCACGTCAATTACACCGTTGCCTCCAACTAAATCTTAGCTTGTCCTTTACCTACCTTCCGCACTGAGTTACGACTTATGCAGTCACACGTCTGCCATCTAGAGGTGCAGGCCCTGCAGGATGCAACCAATTGGATAAGTCGACACTTCACCGTTACCATGATCTGTGCCCTTCTTTTGAGGCAAGGAAATTCTGAGCTTGCGTGTGCAATGATTCTTATGCCTTTCTATCGAAACTATCTCAACTTCTGGGTCGGTTGGAATGCAGGAAAGATGTCATTTTACACCCGACATATAACTTAGTATGAGGAGGTTTATAATCCGGGAAGAGAAACTATTTTTCAAAAGCAATCACGGCATATCGGAAGTTCCCGTTCGCAAACCCACGGCGCATGGCTCGGAAGGACTGCAGGAATGCCAGTCCATCGCGTCCCTGCGTAATAGCGAATGCCCACAGAGCTGGATTTTGGACGAGAGACCATGAGATATCCCTATAGCATAGTTAATTATCAATTGCTACTTTTGAGCGGGGGTTTGGACGAAAATAACGAAGGTTATTCGTGAAGAAATTATGAGGAAACGCTGAAACATACCATGTCTTTGAAACATCTTTGCTGATATCGAATGGTTTCGAGAATATTTGCAACCCCGCCTTCTCGGCGTACTTGACATAATCGGGTTGTGTACAAAGTGGCGGAAGGAGCATTCCATCTATACTGTGGGTTAGCAATCCCAAACTACAAGCAAGCTCCTGAAAACTTGAATTTCTGACCTTCGATGGGCTTAATGTCAGCCTCCATCTCCTTTTCCCCAAGTCCTTCGTTCTTAAACCAATCGGCAATGACGAGCTTTCCTCCTTTCTTCAGTAGAAGCTCGGCGTTTCGAAAGAATAACTCTTTGTCTGGTAGATGGCTCATTGCCTCCGAGATCCAGACCGCGTCAAAGGCCTTCTCCTCATTAGTAAGGTCGAAGAAGTCTGCCATCTTCTCGGCATCCAATTCCACAAAGCGCACACTGCCGCCTTTGTCACCAATTTCAATGCTTTCATCTGCTGCCTTTTTTGCACCAGGGACATCTAGTGACAATTTCTGCGCGAGCTCTACTTGCCGCCCACTAATCGTGATGCCGATTACTTGACAACCGTGCTCTCTTGCAAGGTAGCGGCTTGTTCCGCCAATACCGCATCCCACATCAAGTACAGTACTTCCCTTGGCAACCTGGGATTTTTGAAGAAGCAGTTCAATCAATTGGAGCTGAGCTTTTTCCTTGGTGTCTTCTGGAGTAAGGAAATAGCCGTGGTGGATGTGCTCTCCCCTGATCTGTCAGTATACGAGTAACGAAGCGTTTGGATTGGGATGCATCGTACCAAAGGGAATAGTAGTAATCCGATGCCAACTCGTAGTGATGTCTTATTCTTCCCTTCAAAGCAACCCAGGAAGTAGTAGGCTCGGCCGGTTCTGGCTCGCCATATTGCTTGCTGATAGCATCAGTTGCGGAGCTCATGTTGCTTATCGACGATCAATTGCCTTATCTCAACTCAAGAACAGGTGCCAGCCGGAAACTTGCCGATCTGTAAAACGATATCAATTGGATGTAGCTTGCAGTTCGGTCGGGGGGTTTTCAAACTCCTTCAACTCTGGTGATGTTGTTGTTGTTGTTGTAAAGACGAAGAGTCCAAGTCTGTTGGGCTTGTTGTGTTCGTGCTCGGACGACTACACACTACTTGTTGCTGGTGCCGCAAGTCTGTCACGGTACTAGGCCGAGGTTAGACTTGTGCGCATAACATCACGTGTTCGTCAATCCTGCGGTCGAATGCATGAAAAGTATATATCTTCATTCAAATCAGACAACCCACTAAGGTCTAAAGGCCAATGTTTGTCTCAATAAAGCGGCGTCGACGACAAAGAAGCCACGATACTCATGCTTATTTTCACGTGATAACCATCGCTTACTTTCTTCCTCTCAGTTCCTCGCTTGGCACTCGTTTATAATCGTAAACAGAAGTCTTTATTTGGATACCACGCATTGATAAGCTATAGATGGTCCCAGAGCTGTGGTAGGAGTGGCCAGACGAGAAGCTCATCTGTATATCATGTTACTACCTATTATATTACTACTTATTTATCACGTGAATTTTAACTGTAATAGGAGTATAACAGTAGCAGACTACGGATATCAAGTAGATTTTATGCTATGTATTCAACGCTTATAAGTCGTATAAGAAAACCTTAAGCATCTACTCCTGTTCCTTTGATCAAATACCGCCTCTTTGAAGATAAACGACAGCTTGAAATGGTATTGAAACGAAATAGCAGGAAAAGATACATTTGCAGTTGAAAGCCAAGGAAATGGCCAGGAAAGAGCCGCAGATTTCAGCCAACACTCTCGAAGCTGAGGAATCAGTCTTCATGCCTCCAGCAGAGCTACATATGCGGTTGCTGTGCAGTGGGGGTCGGAGCGGTCTCCCCGATGTTAGAAGGATTTCAGCTCATATAAAACATGTCAGATGGAGATCACGTGATATACAGGTGATCAGCATTATTACGATTGACATTGGATCAATACTCTGAAAGTCAAACTTACTAATGATCTCTCCTTTTGTTCTTCGTATTCTCTGTCTCAGGCTTTATTTATTCATGTGTTTAATCAGCCCAGAAGAGCTCAAAAAGAGCTCTTCAGGCTATTGTAAGTCCTAGGTCAATAAAAGTAGGTTTTAGTCACACAACATGATATAGCCTGCTTTATTTTGGCTTTTCGCAGAGATTGATTTAGTGTAGACACATATCTAAATAGTTCAAGTTTATTGTTTGTATTATGTTTGTATTATGTTTGTATTATGTTTTTTTACCTAGACTACGGAATGAATGAGGTTTATCATCTCATCTAGTGCTGCATCGAGTATTTGTCAATGAATCCTGGCCGACAGGAACATGTCCAACGAAACCTACCCCAGGCTCACTACTTGAAATTCCAAGTCCAAGGAAAACAATAATGGAGAAACCTCTGTCAGCATAGATATTCTAGAAGGCAACCTCGAGGAGAACACTTCTGCATGAAGATTACCGATTCCCCGCTTCCAAACGTCTCCCTTGCATGAGAGTAGAATTAAGACACGGACAGTGACGGATATCAGCAAAGACGGGTTTTCCGCATTTGTAACGTATAAACAGGCTAGATATGCCGCTCAGTACTCGAATCCTGTTATACTGCTGTAGTCTCATGTTCAAAAGCGGACAATGACGTTCAGTACTCGAATCCTGTTATACTGCTGTAGTCTCATGTTCAAAAGCGGACAATGACGTGCCACCAGTCACACGTAGCTAGCTGACATGTATACCTCTATGAAGTAGTTGAGAAGAAGAGCAAATAAACCAAGACCGAGCGATAGTAATGGTTTTCATCCAGATTAGGTGGGGCTAGTCTCCCCAGTTCTGCAAGATTGTAGAACGCATCGACTTCAAAGGAGCACTTCAAGCGCCGAGGGCATTACCAAACATTTTTTAAGGTTTTCATTTGATGATGCTGGAAAATCGGAAAATCCAAGACATTTCCGAGGATTGAGATTCCCGTTATTGCGGGTTTGATAGACCTTGTTCATATGTCTCAAGATCTACGTGAAGCCACCAAAAAAACAAGGAACCTTTCGGTCTGCTCCGATGATCGATCGAGACTTCCCCACGCTTGATAATCCGTCCTGCTCCTAATTTGCTCACTAATCCATATCATTGATCACTCAAAGAACTCGAAACCAGCTGCCTACGATAGCATTTTGTCAGATTGTGGTCACGTGATATCCATGTGATCAAGCATCTACTACGATCCACATTGGATCCACACATGAAATGTCACTGATTTTATGAATGACATCTTTCTTCTTCCTTACATACCCTGTGTCAGATGAAAGTCACATGACAGTCATGTGATCAAGCACTTATTATACTCATTATTGGACCCACATATGAATGTCACTCATTTTTTGTATGGCATGATGTATGTTTTCTTTTGTTAAGCAGACACATGTAGACATATGTATTCAACGAGCCCAGAAGAGCTCTGTTTTGAGCTCTTCAGTCTATTGTAATTCCTCACTCAATATGTCAGACTAAAGTCACATGACAGTCATGTGATCAAGTAATTATTACACTCATGATTGAACCCACATGTGAATGTCACTCGTTTTATGGATGGCATGATGTATGGTTTCATTTTCTGGGCAGATACATTTGGTTTTAGTCTCACATAATAATACTAGGTTTTAGTCTCACAGTTATGAGCCCAGAAACAAACCCGTATCGAAGGTCCCACTAACCAATCAGAACACAGCATTCCCTAAGCACCTAAGTGCAGACATCAACTCAGTTGAAACAATCAACATCAACACCAAGACTTTTGATCATCATCAACATAAATCAAATCATGGGGTTTGTCAATTCGACTGTATCACCATACATTCAAGACTCGACAAAGTCCATCACAGAGCCCAGAGCAAAACCTACATACATACGCAACCACTACCAAATGTCAAGAGCAGCCATGGAAGAACAAATAAGCATTGAATACAACAAATGCAAGAAGTACAGCCAAAATGAGCCTATCTAAAGGTGGCTCAGACGCTGGGAAGCGGTCTATCATAGAGCCAGGAAATTGGACATCGCAGAGGTCGCTCGAAATCGTGGCCAATTAGACTTCGCTCGAGCAGTTGCAGACATCGACCAATTCCAGTCTAGAATGTTTTATGCAGAATTAATCGAACAAGGGGCCCATGGACAAGAGCCTACACCATTTTCGGAGATGGTGATGCTATTCATAGCACTAATGCAGTACCAAGGCATATTTGACTAAAAGTCATTTATGACTGCAAATTTCCAGGGAGACACACAGCCTGGATCCAAGGCTCAATATAACACCAAAACAGACCTATGATGGAGCGTGACTGTCTATGCGGAAAACCACACCTTTCTCACGATGCTGGTACCTTAATCCAAACGTTCAACCACCACCTGGCTGGACACCTTTAAAAAACATTCAAGAACAAATCGACAAAGCACTTGCAGAGAAACCTTACTTACGACAAATAATTCAAAATGCAATTGAGCGTTATAAGCCAAGAACCAAGCCAAAGCCATATACCACCACCACAGAAGCCTCGAATCCAACACCACCAGAAACATCTAATTCGAAGTACATTAGAGCATCAACGCCTATACTACTAGGTATAACGCAAAGTCATCCAAACTCAATTGGAAATTGTCTATATGACAAATGGGTACTCAGCTCTGGCTCTGACATGATGGTATGCAACACCAAGGAAAACATGACTATCACAAGGCGAATTTGTACGAACTGGTGTCTCTGAGCTACCAATCGTTGCCTTTGGAACCGTATATTTATACGTAAAAACAGACCTCACTGCCGAAGGCATTGGACACATTGAACTACGTAATGTAGCTCTGATTCCTGGATTTTCTGCAAATATCGTGTCGTTGTCAAAACTGAAGAACATCAACGTATTTTGGAATAATATGAACAACTACTTGGAGCAAGACAACAAAGTGTTCTGTCCAATCAAACAGCTCGGTGGACATTGGGTTATTGATGGATCTACGACACCATGTGCTAGCAATAAAGCATCAGAAACAGTACTAACAGCCAAAAGCGAAAAACCTCGACATTCAACCAAAACTGCCGTACAGTAGCACAAAATTATAGAATATCCAGGCACAGAGGTTATGCAACACCTTCAGGAGGCTACTGTAATTCCTCAGTCAATGATACTAGATTTTAGTCTCACACATTTCCTGTACTTTCAGCCTGTAGACGAGATAGGAGAATGCCAGGTGAATGTCCCATCTAAGCGAGCAGCAACCCTGGCCAAAATCTAGCCAGAGTTAGAACAGCTTCAGGATCACGACTTCTCAGACTCTGTAAAGAAAACTAGTCCTCTCGCGATCCATGTTGCTGCAGGATGATGCATATTTCCTCAAATGATTTGATGCGGTCTCATATGCTCCTTTGGTTTGGCCTTTGGCCATTGGCCAGCTAGGCGATCTGGCGAAAGCGGGAGATCGATCACAGCCGTGGCTGCCCGGAGCGTACAATCCTCCTAGCTGCACGACTACTGCGCAATGACAACAGCGACAGCCACCGAATCCAACCAAATGCACTCCGAATCCTTCCCCAACGGCCCAAAAGGCTATTTGTTGTATGCAGACCGCTTGTTTGGAACCTTTCCCTGTCGACCATCCCCGCTGTCGCAGCGTCTTACGACTTTCTGCTCGAGAGTGCAAACCCGTGGCTTCATATGAGAATAATGGCGACATTTTGGAAGCATGTAGGTGGACATTTCTCTCGCCTCAACTTGATTTCTCGCAGGAAGATGACGTCCGGACGTGTTTCGGGATTCTGCTTACCTACTGGAGTCGGGGAGCGACAGAAAGAGAAAGAAGATTCCTCGTCAGATCAGAAGGGGTAACGGCTCGCCACGTCCACCCGGGAAGAGCGGAAGATCGCTAATCGGTCTTGGAAGGCTCGGCTTGTCTATGCATGACATTCAAGACGTCAATGTAACGCCAGGCCATCTTTTCTTATAAGACGGTCCCAGAAGGCTGCTGCAGTCTGGCAAACCCTCATACCATAATCAATCCTGAAAATCCCATTCTTGCTGTAACATCATCTGCGTACTTGAGGATTTAATTGCAAAAAATGAGTTCCCAAGACTACTATAGTCATCAGCCCTCACACCTCCGTCCACAATACACACCGGCGGGTGTTCCACCCTACCCGACCTCGAATGCGTCGTCTTCACCACTTGGTTATCAATATGCACCGCCACCCATCGGACACCACTACTCACAATCATCAAACTATACCCCTCTGAAATCCCACCCTTTGCCATTGCATGAAGCCCGCGGTCGAAGCGAGAGGAGATCTCGATATGATTCGGACGAGGAGGACGACGATAGCTACTCAGAGCATTCGGACGCCGCACCGTCGCACCACTCCACCCACTCCCGGCGACCGCAAGCCATAACCCGACGAAGCATGTCCCATCCAGGCTTCTACAACCGCGATCACCATGCCGTCGTGCTTCGGAACAAGCGACAGGATTCTTATTCCTCGTACTCCTCGGACGGGAGTGACGATGATGATGATCGAAGCTATTCACACCATGAGAAATCTCATCGCAATTATTCAAGCGAGAGGGGCAGTGGCGTGGGGTCGTCCAGCTCGCGACCAATTCATGCGAATTTGTCGTCGCATTTCACTAAATCGGCATCGGGCCTGGGTGCTGGTGCGGTGGGAGCCGTCGCTGGGGGCTGGTTGGCGAAGAAAGCACAAGATCATGTGGGCCATGAGAGGAGAGGCAGTGGAAGTGCATTTTTGACGTTGGTTGGTGCTGCGGTGGGTGGGTTGGCGCTCAATGCTGTTGCGGAGAGAGTGGAGGAGAGGAAGAAGATGAGGAAAAGTGGAAGGGAAGAGAGGTGGGAGGGGAGAAGCGAGGTTAGTAGGAGGAGGGGAAGCAGTATCGGAAGTCAGGGGACGCGGAGGTCTGGCTGGGATGATGATCGGTATTGATTTTTGATATGGCGTTCTCATGGTCAATTTCGGGACGGCGTTCGGTGGGGTTGCCAGGCTTGCTCCTCAAAATCATGTTGATGACGGAATTGTACTTCTAATCTAATATCACGATATAATGAAGAATATGCTACACGGAAAGACTTTTAACCTGAATGGCATATCCGGTCAACCAGTAGGCCCACCTCTAATGCTCCCGTCAATGATTCCCATCATGTACATATCTGGCATGCTCCAATCCTCTGTTGACCAACCCAGGTAATTGTCAACGCCCGAAACGCCTAAGAATCCATTCGGTCCATTCGCGGTATTGCCACCCAACCCGTCCATACCACCAAGGCCTTGTTGCCAACTACTACCGGCAGTATCAAATCCGGCATAACCCCTTTGGGGCTGCGGAGCTAGGAAAGAGGCATTTTGGTCTGAAACAGCAACATTCACAGCGTTGGTGTTGTCGATAGGAACTTTGGATGCTGAATCCAGGGACTCCTCAATGTATATTTTGGCGACTTGATAAAAAGCGGAACAAAGGTGGAAAAGACGTTGTGCTCCTTTGTTGATTGTTTCTTCGTTGGGTGCGATGGAAGAGACGAATTCTGCAAGGCAACTGAGATCTACGAGATTTAGGGTGGTTACCGCTTCGCAAAAGACGATCATGAAAGGAGCAAATGGGCTATACAACAGAGTCCTAAACAGTATTAGCGATAATCTGGTGACATATTTCAGGAAGACCAGGCCCACCAATTTACATATCCTTGCCATATTGCATTGTTGTCGTGGAATCTCGAAGCAGCAGCCCTATGCAGGTCCAGAGCTTTTCGTGCAGCTGAAATGCACTCGGTGTTGAAGTTGGGCGAGATGTCAGAAACGGACGGAGGGACCGCGCGATAGATAATGCTAAGGACGCCCCAGGCTACTACATCCATGGAATCAAGGTTCATATCAAATATCTCAGGGTAAAGTGTGTTCCCCTCTTTCATCTGCTTGAGATTTAGTTTCTTCCTCTATGTCTCGAAGCAAGGACTTTACTTCAGTTGTTCCCTCTCGCCACTCTTGGATCTCTGCTGCCAGCCGCTCTATTCTCGACATCTTCTCACTCAGAGGTGCATTCAATGCTTTGGCAGTATAGAGCAAACTATAAGCCTCCCCTTGGAATCTTGCGAAGTTGATCCAAGCAATAAACATAGTGTGCCATGAGTGCATCTTCGGATCTTCAGGATACGAAGGGACGGTAGTGGAGATGTCATCATCTTGGAGTACCGATGTGCAACCTAGTCTCAGTGACAAGGCCTTGTCGAGTGAGTACACCCCCCAAAAGGCAGTCTTTTTGGCACGGAGCTCTTTAGTCTCAACTTTTGTTGCTGGTAATCTATGATAACCAAGGGCCTGGCACATCTGTGCAGCTATTGTAGTCAATCGCTGGCAGAGGGAAGCTTTAGCTATCTCACAAGCGTAATAAGCCTATTAAGTGTCAGTGCTAGTCTTACAAGCAGGTTGAATCTTACTCCACAGATGAGTGCTTGGCAAGATTCCAACGACGGAGCCAAGAAGATAGTGAGGTTCTCCATTGTAAGCTCAAAGTTAAGACCACAAATATACGCATACCGTTGCCATTCGGTTGCGGCAGAACCCTCCTTTTCGAAAGCACCTTGTGCGAAGAGATGAGCAAGCCCTGCATTCACAATAGTGAATAGCGCTGGTGAATAGTCTGTGGTACAAAAATAGAGATTTTTGCACATCTCTGAAAACTGAGTGACTTCAAACATCGGTGCTTCTAAAAACATGTGAGGCAATTTCTCTGCGATGAAATGATCAGATGATACGCTACAGCTTTGGTCTATCGTACGTACCATTGGCAGCTCGGAGTACTTCTAACACAGCTTGCATTGGCGGCATCTCCAAATCACTGATACTTGTGAACTTCATCTCTCGTTCTGACGTGAATCTTAAATCATAGAACATAGCAGGATCACTCTCCGCTTTCAAGGTGTTTTGAAGCGAAGTGAGTGCATCTCTAAGCCGGGCACTTCGTTTTGCAGAAGTGCTCGAACTGAGTGTCTCAAATAATCCTTTTGCATGTAGCGAGTGCGCTTTCAGGGATGTACCGCCCTCAAACGTTTCCGTAACGTCCAATCGATCTTTCGGTGTCCTAGACAGTGTCGAGGAATTCAAAGCCGGCTTGATCAATGGAGTTGGTCCATCCACTACAGCGCTTTGAGCAGGAGTCGTTTTCATATTCACAATCAGAGTCTGCAATGACTTTTCGATGCCAGCAAGACGCTCGTCAATACTCTCCACTTTGTTTTCACTGACAATAATCAAAAGACTGAACGAAGACAGAACTTAATTCTACTTACTATCGGCTGGATATCAGAATTCGTTGTCGATTATCGTTGTGCTTTGGCGAAAACCGACACGCGCCCTTGATGGCGACGCAGTTCGAACAGGGATTGGCCCGATCGCAACGAACCTTCCAGCCACAGTCAATGGACGCAAAATAAGAGTTAGGGGAAAAGTGTGCAAACCTTCCTCGCTCGGCAAGCATCGCACTGCATAGGCACGTTCATCAGCAAGACTCAATGTGCTGGTGAGGTTGTCTGGAGCTCACGGCATTCTTCATCAAAGAGGCGGGGCCATCGCCACCACTTTCATCATTCTTAGCCGCTTCCATTCCGATTTTCCGGGCTCCTGACTACCTCTGTGTATCTCTCGGGACCTGAAGGATATGTTGCAGGTTGGGAGAGAATTGTTGGAACGGTGGTGGTCCGACTCGGGTTCCGGAGACCCCGAAGCCGAAGGTCACGAGCTGCAGGTCACATGTCAGGCACTCTGTTCAAAATCCTCCTTAGCTTTCTATCTGCGCGGCAGACGAGATCATTTCTAATTCTAATTCTACGCTCTATACTTTATGCTCAATGTCCGAGCCCCTTTGCCCTGGCCTGTTCGACATATTTCCAGTATAGCGGTGCGCTACGCTCCCTCATTTTCTTGCCGTACTTGATGAAGATGAACATAGTACCGTTACAGACCAAAGCAATTGCTGCCACCGTGATAAAAGTATCCCGCCGTCCCTGAGCATTGATCCACGGCGTGATTCCGTAGTTGATTGCAAAAGACAGAGTGTTCCGAATTAGGATGATCGTGGTGATCAGTTCGCCGCCCAGATCTCGGTACGTGGATGTGGCGTATTGAATCGCGGTGGAAAGACACAAGGTGGATGAGATGGCGAGAACGCACTGTGCAAATACGAGTCCAAACCAGTGGACATGGTAGGCAGCTCCGAGGCCCCAGAGAAGCATTGCAAATGGGACGCAGACCAGAGAAGCCAGGAAAAGCCAGAGAATATGCTCGGGCTCTGCGACACCCTTGTTGCGTCTTGCAAGACGTAGGACAAGTTTTGGTCCGGCAAATGCCACCCAAAGGGATCTATGATTCTTAGCAAGTCCCCATATACAATGTGGACAATGAACTTACCCGATAACCATGCCTACAACAGCTCCGAAGTATGCAAATCCAACATCCGAACTATTGAAGTGATATGTGCCGGTGTACAGAGGGCTTGCCGTAGCATTTAGGATACCTGGCCACACAAGACCGTTTGTGCCGTACATGAAGCCGGCCCATACAACAACAGGGAACCTGAAGAATTTGAAAGGAGCCCACATGATATCCAGAACACGGTTTGGTCGCTTCTTGTCAACGACGCTCAGTTTCTGCCAGTAAGTCTTCCTTGGGTACGTGATCTGACCCATCTCTTCAGTCGCAGGGTCGGCTGTAGTTGGAGTAGTCTTCTCATCGCCGGTAGTCTTCTCTTGCTCACCAACTGCCTCGGTGCTGGAGTCTACAGTGAGAGTAGATGTTGAAATGTGACGATCGTAATTTGTTTCCTCCATCAAGAAGAAGCAGTACACAAACGAAATACCCATACCGATTGCACACCACCAGAGAGTCCACTTCCAGCCTTGGCCAGAATTGATGAATGCGGCGAAAACTGGAGCGAACTTTCCTGAAAATGCCAGACTCAACCCATAAATTGCAAGATAGAGTGGTCGCTCATGCGCGAACCAGATGTCTGTCATGCTGATCTCGCACAAACTCTCCACGGGAGCCCCGAAAAATCCTTGTAAGATCTTGTTGGCTAGATATGGGCCGTTCGTCGTACAGAGCGGGGCGAGACCCATGATGATGATTGATCCAGCCATGGAGATGAGGTATGCTGGTCGCTTTCCCCATTGTAGTGCAAATGCTTGCCACACGATGCAGCCCCATCCGTAGAACAAGAACATAGCGCCAGTACCAGATACCAAGTCGCTGACCGTCAATTTTGTAGCCTTTGCGATAGGCGTCGTGACTGAGTAAACCGCCGAACTTGGAAAGACCATCATCACAGTATACTGAACTTTGTTAGGAAAGTGTTCTTGTCGTGATGATAATACTGGACTTGCTGCTTACCATAACAACACAGGATGTATGCAGGAGTTTTCGCTTTCTGGTCCAGTTCAGAGGATCTTCGGGATCATCTATGGGACAGATTAGCCAACCGAAAGAAATCCAAATGGGAGAAGCTTTTACCAGACGGAAGTGGAACAAGCACAATATCATGAGCAGCACTCGAGTGCTTGACGTGCAGCTCGCCATTTTCATCAATCAACTGCACCGTACCCGGCGCGTCCTTGTTTTCCACGGCGGCCATATTAACGAGTACAGCCTGGAGCTCGGGTTAAGATTGTTTGTGGAAACTGGGGCAAGAACAAGCGATTGCGTGGGGATATTAACGTTCTTATATAAGAAGATACAACGATCCCCGTCGGGGAAGACGATCTATCTAGCTCCTCCTGGTCAGATAACATACATAGATAGGCCATTCTTATTATCCAACCCCAATGGTATCCTCGAATACTGAAGACAGGCTCATGCAAGAGTGGGAGGTAGCCCGGTATAACTTATCGTGCACCCTTGATGGGAAGCGTGAAAATGATCTGCTTTTTTCGTGAATCTTCATGTGGACAGTTTCCCCGCCAGCAACTCTAATTCTCTCTATTCTCATAGCATATAATCTCATGCAGATGATACATCGAATAGGGATGTAAAAGATCTCTTCAATAATTGCTGTCATAATTTTGGACGTCGTTACCCCTGTCGTTGCGTCGTTATCGTTATCTAAGATGGCCGGGCGATCTTGGGAGTATCTATTACGCCAAGCTCGGCCCTTGATTTCGGCGCCGAATGTCTTGTCCTTAAATCGGTTGCCCGGCTTGCTAATCATAACGGGGAAAAGAGATCATAAGGGATGTGGTCGTTTTGCGCAGGATTCGAATAAGGGTCTCTCTACTTGTAATATTGTGTGTAGTATAAAGTACTTCCCATCTTCGGGCCATCGTAAAATAGTGTCTAGCCACTCAAAGACAGCATTTTCGTCCGAGTACCTACCTATACAGTATTTAATAACAAGATTAACCAACAGTAACCTTTACAAACATGTCATACAATTAATGCCTTCTTTATACTCAACTACTATACGAGCAAGATGAATACCAAATTGGATCCACTCGATTCTATGCAGCCTCAATCTATATGCAGTCGACAGGCCTAAATGTAAGACCACTGACCCCAAAAATAGTCTTGAATGGTCGGCCCTCATTTGAAAGATATGAGAAATGGTGTTTCTCCAAGGCTACTTGGAGCGCCTTAGAGATACCATCTTGATCATCATTTGTCGCGGTGGAAGCTGCGTACGCATGATTGAACCATGACTCTGCGTGCGCCCAACCCTTACACCTTTCGTATATGATACCAATGCTAATCTTTCCCCAGATTGTATGTTCTTCGTCCCAGCCAAAGTTATCCTCGGCCTTGTGTTCAATTTGACTGAAGAGTGCCCAAGCTTCATTCTCGAATCCACCTTTCAGGATAGTGGCGGAAAGCTCAAGAAGTGCCTCCAGGACCTCAAAGCTTTTGAAACGATGCTTATCCCAACTATTGCGGCCGATGATGTTCCTTGCGACCTCTATCGCACTCAGAAAACTCCTTCGCTGGTCCGGTCGATTTGTTTTGTTTGTATAGCTTTAGAAGTTCACTCCTGGATTTCAAATTTTGAATATCTAGATCTTTAGTGTTAACATTGCAGTGATGAATGATTGGAGGAAAGTCTCTACTGTTATATCGTTGGCAGCAACATGCGTGCGAGCTAGTTGAATCCCATAGTCAATCCGAGCAGCATTCTTCGTTGAGACTATATCCTGGGCTATATCTAAGAGCTCATAGTCTGGTAGTTTTTGTTTTGAATTAGCTTTCATGCCTCGTCGACGGCTCTTCATTCGACTCTTTGCCACAGGCCCAGACTCAGCTGAAGTTTTAGACCGAGCAAGGAAGGTAAGAGCATCAAGTCCCCGGTTCCATCCATTCAGGACCTTGACGACATGGAGGATTATTGCTATGTACGTCGGTTATCAAACCCGAATTTGGAGAGGTAGCAACGGCAGAGATCTTCAAGGACTTTATCGGCATCTGTTGATCGCCCTTGCTCGGCATAAAAGGAGGCCATTGCAAATGCAATTTTGAATACTTCTTCGTGGGTTGGCCCTAGTAGATGTTTATATCCTTCAAGGCTTGAACTATCTGAAGAACTTTGTGAGAGATTTTAGCAAAGCGACCGCTGATAAACGAAAGGTTGGTGAGGGTGAAGCGGCCTCGCTAGCAAAAAGAATCAGGCTTGATAATCGTGATTGCTTAATCAGGAGGAGCAAGAAGAGGCACAGAAGGAGCGTGTGATAAAGCAACGGTTGGGGGATATCAATCACGATGATGCAAATGAGAAAGCGTAACTTCTCTGCAAAATGGGAGACGTCATTCTCGGGGAACAAAGTTTTATTTACAAGGGCTTGGACAACATTAACAGCTCCGGTCAAATTAGTATATGTCAAAACGCATCCCACAAGCAATTGTAGAGGAACCTGGATATGCCAAGACTGATAATGCAGCTAGTTTCATTGCTCCTGAATATGTCCTTAAGGCTGGGAGATAGCATCAAACTAGCTTATACATCTTTTCACCAAAGTGAAACCCTGGCTTAGAAGATCTTTGTTCCCGCAACCATCGGTTCGATAACAGATACAACGTCTGCCTCATCTCTAAACGCTGTCCAGTTGTGATTGAGAAGTCCTAAGATTCAGTCAGCTGGGCATTTCATCAGATCAGAAAAGCAAGCACTCACCCCAGGTTTCGTCATAATCCTGTGTGCCCTCTCTGATATAGTATCCTCCCGCGAGAACCCACACCATCCAACCGCCCTTAATACCCGTCAGATAACTCGACAGACAAGTCTGATAAACAGTCTGGTACGTCGCCGCATCTTGCCCATGGCCCCATTCGGTCATCACAACCGGGAAGACGTTCACAACACTCGGATCAGCAGGATTCATCGCATTATAGCCGTCAGTGTACAAGCTCGCCTCCAACGACGTACAGTTAGTCGCCGTCGTCGCGTAGTTGTGCAGCTCAATGACCAACTTATCAGCGAACGCAAAGTCCGTTTTTAAGAACGTGTAGTTGGATCCCAGGGATGCCGCAGTGGGGATGGGCGACATGTCAGTATCAAAGCCCAGACCACTCAGGAAGATGAGCGTGTTGGGATTAGCGCTGTTGATTGCTTTCATGGCGGGAACAACATTCTCGTACCAGTCTGCCCAGTTGTAGGCGTCGGCAACCAGGGTGGCGTTATCATCGGGAGAACGCAGTTCGTTTCGGAGACTCATCGACACGAGAGCGCCCCAGCCTGAGGCGCGGGTCGCCATGTAGTGTAGGCCGCGGAGCCAGTTCGTCACGTTGAACTCAGTGTCGCCGAACCAGCTGTTGCCGTCGTCAGTGTTGCAGCACCATTTCGCCTTGGACATGTGGTTGTCCAGGTGCACGTAGACTTCTTGGGCCAAACATTCTGCAGCGATGGCGTCGAAGACCTAACCAAGCAGGAAAGGTTCTCAGTCAGTAATGCAACGCTGTGAAGGAGCATTTCGTCCTAGATTTCCTGCTCGCTTACCTGCATCCTCGTTGTGTTTGCCGAGAAGGTCGGATTATTCTTCACGACCGCATTGAACACCGCTGTGCCATTCGCTGTTCCCAGCGCCTTTTGGAAGGACGTCAGAATACTTGTATCCTTCATGCCGTTCGCATAATAGTCATCAACCATCTCAATGGCATAGGTGAGCCGGATGACGTTCATGCCCATCTCTTTCAGCTTGCCTACGATACCGGCGATGGAGGAGTATTGTAACCCCTCTGGTATCATGGTGTCGGCTGCTCCAGGCCAGTTTGCGCCTGCATACGTGATATTGTGGCCCGCCGAATCAAGGATCCAGCGTCCTTTGGTGGTGAGGGGTCCATACGGCCAGCTAGCTCTGGTATCGAGATAACGAGCTGGCGATGACGTGACCAGCGGAAGGGACAGCAGGAGTTGAGTGAACGAAAGGAGTTTAGAGAGATGCATGGCTACTTGACGGTATAGTAAAACCCTCGAGCAAATATGAAGTACAAACAAAAAAGTTTTCAATACTTTCCTTGGTACATCTTGCAACTTATATAGTTCAGGCACGCAGGAACAGAACCGCCCACCGACCAACCTGCTCGCCGATAAGCAGATACAAATCTGGTGAACGTTGCAATGCAGGTCCATCTAAATTCCCCACAATCGTGCATTGCATTCGCCATCCTTTCTAAGGAACCGTCCCCGAGAAGCTGCGGGTCGATCTTTTGGTACTAGCGCTTTCTCGACTGCATCCTTCAAGGGCTAATGGCTCTATGTGATCAGAAGCGACCAAGATTCAGATAACACTGGACACATGACTTCAATTCTTGGCAATCTAATTGGTGGCTTTCGTTTGTGAGGAGGCATTGATGAAGTTTCCTGCTCGGGCCGCTCTTCCCCGACGTATCGTACGTGCAGTATGGAACAGAGTTTGTAGAATATGCCATGTTCCCCGCATTCTTGGAAGCTATCTCTCTGCCGAGTTTGTTCAATATAGAAAATACGGGGGAGCGTGGCATGGCTTTGAGCGGGGACGTGCGGATAATTTACTGGCGCGTGATATATATTTCACTCGAAAGCGGCTAACAAGCTTGGGACATTAGGCAGGATTTAAATCGTATCTACAGTGTTATTGGAGAGCCGGCGTTTCCTCACATCATCCTGCTCATACTCGTGCTGGATAAAACCATGCACATCCCAAATCATCTGCAAGCTTTGTGCTACACTAGGAGACTGGAAGTGGCCTGGTACCTGCGCCCAGCGATGCATGAGCTGCTGCAGATGATCACCAACAGTTGTTGCCTCGCTTCTGATTAGATCTCGGAGTGCTGGGATTCGGATTGCTGCAAGGAGGATGAGCATCGCGCATGTCATTCTTTATTTGGGTTAGCGATTGGCTTTGTGGTAGATAGTGGTTAGACTTACGACAGAGAACATATCCAAGTATCTACCATCACCGTGTGCGTAAAGTCTCGAAGATTCAACATGTGAAGCAGACATGCATCGAGACACACCTGGCATTTCTCTAATACATTTGGTGGCGAATCTTTACTCTCATTGAAGTTTGTCAGAAGCCAGGTAAGATATGGGCGATAAATGACACTTCGACAAGTTAGATATCGTTGGCGAAGAAACCCACCATGTTGAGTCACAGTTGATTGCGTATCAACTGTGAACTGAAAGCTTGACGGTAGCAATTCTCGCCATTCCTCCAGTTGGTGGTCAAGTTCACAAACGATATATGGGAATCGTGCATCGTCAAGGCCTGCCCCTGTTTCTTTCGCGTACAATAGGTTGTGTACACGGTTTAGAAGACGGCGCATAGATAGACATGCAAGAAAGTAGAGAGAGGACTGTTCCTCTGTATCCCTATTCTCATGCGTGCTATAGTCGCCTGGCAATGGAATTGATGACTCGATCTCAGCAATACCACTTTGGGGTAATGCGGATAGCTCTGCTAGATAATCACTTCTGCTTTTAGTGTATTGTTGTAGAACCCGAATGAAAGAATTACCTTTCAAGAATGTAACAAGACCAGAAAATCCTTCTTGTGCATTCCTCGTCTTCTGCGGTTGATTCAAGTGGTGAGTAGGCGAGCAGGAGGCGGCATTTCGCTGCCGTTGCATTTATATATGACCAGGCCTGTAGCGGTCTTTGCAAGAATGCAAAGTAGAGACTGACAAGGTCAGTACCACAAAACTATTCCGTAGAGCTATTGGCTTACGCGACAAAAAGAAAGCACTGGTTTGCGGTAGAGCTGACTTCCGTTTGAGCTACATGAATTCTTTTCAGTGCCCCATCGAAGTACATGTCCGCCATAGCCTTGTTCGATTGTTGTTCATTTGCTGCCTCGGGGTCATGGGCTTCGAAGGTTTTCATGACCGATTGACTTGCACATCCTAACGCCATCATGAGAAAAGCAAGACACGTCGTGGTAGTATTGTCTTCATAGCCCTCCATGATCCTAGACCGTAAATGATTCATTTTCTGCATAGACATGGTCGGATACCAGAAGTTGACGCTATGCTGGAACGAATTGATAATATTGTTTAAATCAGATCCGCTCACAAATGGAATTCTTGCTGTAGTCCTCTCTGCAAGTGGAGGTCGAGATTGCTCTAGTCCAAATATAGAGACATAATTCTGTCGTATGGACGGAACATGGTCGAAGCACGGCCATTCGAGCACCGACTCGGTGGTGGATGTGTGGAAAGAGGAAAGAATGGCATTATGAATGTTGGGACCAGAGGTGACGGGCGATTGAGAGACTATATGGCGACTCCGAGTTTCTGGTCCACCATAACTAAGTGGCGTTGAAATAATATTTTCATCCCTCAAGTACCCACTTAGGATTCCCGGTGAAGTGACCTTGGACTACTTAGATTCAGCTCAGGACACAACAACCGCCGAACAACGGATGGACTAATCACTGACGTTCCTCAGATTCATCTCCTGTAAAGTCTTCTCCACTCGAAGGATTCCTTCGAGTATAAGATCACTTTTACTCTGGCTGCAGGATTTGTGAGCCTAGGTCAGATTGACAGAGTTAAACCTACGTATTGGGCTCCGCTCCATAAGCACAAGCCTGGCCCGTGGTCGAGCAGGTCTCGCAGGGTTCGCGTCCATCACACCTGATAAATTGTGTTACTTTGGATGTATATCGATGCTTCCCATCGCTGGCCTACCTGATCTTTCGAACTCTACAGATATTACACTACAACTCGACTCAGTATTGTCACGTGCAAATAGGGGCCAACGATATCGCCCAAGGGTGGCAGGACAGCGCGGGTGGCCAGGCACGTACCGCTTGAGCAGCTCTTCTCCTCTTCCTCACATTCGATGTTGCTTGACTAGACTCGGCTCCCAAATCATCAGTCGACATCGTGGTGATGGAGTTGGCGGTGGATCAGAGCGAGCCCCGAGGAAGCCAGCGGTGTTGTGAGGGGACCAACAGCGCCCAGATTTCATGCTCTATCGCTCAAACCAGGGTCCGAGCAAGTGAGTTGGAGCACCTGTACGTCGGCGAGGGTAGAAATGGAACAATTGAGATTCAAATGTGCCGGGAAGCGATACGTGACCAGCATGGGGCGAGTGAGGGGGTACGAAGATACATGGCGTGCAATTGGTGCGGCTGGGACCTCGGCCCCGGACAAATCGCCTTTCCCTTAGTGTCGCTGAGTTGCGAGGCTTCAGGTGGGGAAGCTTGAATGGACGCCCCTCGTGCGATTAATACCGTCGGAAGATATCACGTCACCGCATCTCATTGTGGAAGGTTGTTTGGAGGATAACAGGCGTCGAGGAGGGCGTGACCCCTGAGAGAACCTTGGCTGGAGTTGCATCGATAATCGCCAAGACATGCAGGTTACTTCTATGGCAGCTCCTGCCGCTTGCCAGCACTGAGCTTCAGTCATGATTCTTGCCTTCAGTCACGCACAATGGGGCCTGTCCTGGCCACCGCAGGCAAGGTTTCAATTATGGTGACACTGTATCGGGTGATTATTCGCTACTTGCGGTGCTATGTGACTATCTCAGTTCCTGCTCGCCCTGATATCTGAGCAGACTAGATGAATCGCTGATAAGCTATCAATCCCAGCGCTTAAACCGACTGCAGCTTCTCATCATCAACATGCAATGTTCGCAGCACCGTAGCTGCATCTCTCTTTTCCAGACTCTTCTTGACCGGGTTCTTGGCCTCGAACACTTCTGCCAACTCTTCAAGCGTTCTCTCCTTCGTCTCCGGGAAGTAGAAGTACATAACAACGAACTCGACCAGATCCCAGAAGACAAAGACCAAGTAAAAGTAGTAGTGGATGTGCTGAAATGCGGGTCCGGAGCTGTATTGAATGATAGTGCTACTGATTGAAGATGTAAGATTGCCGATCGCCGTTCCTTTGGCTCGAGTCGAGGTAGGTAACGTTTCGGCGATGTACATGGACTGCAGCGGGGTCCATCCAAACGAGAATACAATTCCGAAGATATAGACAAAGGCGATAGTGGCATTTGCAGCTGCCTTATTGGAACTATCATTGGTAGCGATCTTGGAAGTGCCTGTCATGATTGCAAAGCAGACGGAGCAGAAGACGATAGTGTAGAGGAGCAGAGGTCGACGGCCAATCTTATCGGTCAAACGAGCTCCCAAGATGGCGCCGACAAAGCAGATTGCAGGGTTGATACCATTGAGCATGAGCTGCGTGCTTTCGGATGTGATTCCGGCATTTTGAAGAACCACAACCATGTAATAACTGGTAACACTGTTGCCGGATATTTGCCCAAAGCATGCCATGCCAAGGACGCATATAAGTCGTCTCCTTGCAGAATGGGTGTTCCACAGCTCGCTGTAATCCCACCAGCGCTTATCAGATGCGTCCATGACAATCTGTTTTGCCATTTCTTTGAGCTGAAGCTGGACTATAGGGTGGTCGACGGAGCCCTCGCCATGGTAGCGTGCCAGTACTGCGACTGCGGCATCGGGATTATCTTGAGCCATAAGCCATCGAGGTGATTCGGGCAAAAACCAAACTCCGATTGCAACAATGCACGATGTGATGAGTTGGCACCAAATTGGGATTCGGAAACCCATATCGGATTCGATATTGCGGCAGGCATAGACTACCCAACTAGCAATGATCGAACCAATGTACCTTGCACTTATTAGCGAACACTTGGCCGGACAAAGTCTTATCCAGGGAGAATTTACCAGGTGCAGTTATAGAAACCCGTAAGAGTTCCGCGCCATTCTGGATGGGCAAGCTCACTGACGTAGCAGGGGGCACTGACGCAGCAGAAACTGACACCAAATCCCAGGATGAACCGACCGGCTAAGAACATGGAATGATTCTTCGAAGGGGCTTGAATACAAGTGCCAATGATGACAATCATTGCTCCACAGAACATCCCCACTCGTCTGCCTAGCTTATCATTCACGGGTCCGGTCAGGAAGACAGCAGGAATCGAGCCTATGTTGTACATTGCAAAGACGAGGCCGGTGCTAGATCCAGCCGTTGACCTGTCACACAATCAGCAAAGAGTCGCCCAGTTCCAAGAGTCATGCTCACATATGGAAGAAGTTCTGATAGGAATGCATTCCATTCAGGCCACCCATGAGGGATCCATCGTAGCCATTAAGGCATCCGCAAAGGTAGGCGATGCATAAACACCCATAAAGTCGAAACATACTCCAAGTATACGGGCTGTACTTGGTGTCGGAGACATCTTGGGCTAGCTGGACAGCCTCAACCACTTTGGCATCGCTGGCTTTTAAATCATGAGTGTTTGAGAGCGCAGGAGACAACGTCTCCCGATGGGTTGCATCTGCTTCTTTCGAAGTGAAGGCCATGTTGAAGTCCAGGCGGAAGAAGACGGGAATGATAATACGAGTTGTCGATCACATACGAGAGGGGGTGGAGCTCCAGATATATGTCTTTCGAGGAGTTAAGCGACAAACCACCAGTCCAACATCATCACCTTACCTTACTCACCTGCTTAACGGCTTCTATCCCCGCCAAAGCAAATTCACTGGTCTGGGGTAAATGCGGGGCTGGTCCAGACTCATAATTATCGTGTGAGCAATCATCTCATCTCGAGTTTGCGGAGGTCATGCATGCTTTGGAAAGGCCACTCGGTCCGAGACGGATAGTTTGGAAGGCTGTGGTCCTCCAACAAATATGCAGTAGATGCTTTGTAGCACTACCCAACCTCACATGATTTTGCGGTTTTGCATATGGCTGTGACTGCTGTGAATAGTTTGTCTCGGGGAGCAGCGGACCGAAGGCTCTATATACGAACAAGGATCATGTCATCGGACCGGGGAACACAGGCCCGACACGATATTAATTCAGTCGACGGTGGATTTTACACAATACCTCGAAGAAAAGCCATCCATTTCAATGCAATACCCAACCGGGACACGAACCACTTCATGTCACGGCACGCAGTGGCTTTTTTTTAGAGAGACTGGGAAATAAGCCCCCGCATTCACCGTCTGAAAATACTGCTCCTGAGCTCAAGGTGGGGCGGAGGGAAGCGGGGACCTGCCTTAGCATGCTATGCAGGTCACGATGTCTTGACTTTCCATCTCAACCAGCCCATTAGTACTTCGCATTTCTCTTCACTTTTCTTGCCGTGTCAGATCTTTCTTGCTCATTGAGCTGGAGAGACTACATTTCTAAGTCGCTCTCCTTCTCAAGATGACCCCCACTTATGAGGAGCCCCTTTTGTCAGAACGGCCTGACTATGCAAATGAGAAAGTCATCCAGAGGAATCGACTTCCAACCCGTTCCCACCATATCCCGCAGACATCTCTGTTGCTCAATGGCGTCTGGGACTTCCACTATGCACCAACACCACTGCACGCCCCTGAACCCACCACCCGCACTCAGTTGTCCAAAGACGGCGGCGCATCAACGGTGGCAGAATTGACCCCTCCAAGCGAAACTATCGTAGAGATCGACCCTGAAGAATCTCTTCTGGAGGATGAGCCCGAATGGACGTCCATTACGGTTCCGGGCCACTGGCAGTTGCAAGGCCATGGACGACCGCAGTACACGAATGTGATCTATCCATTCCCCGTCTGCCCTCCCCATGTCCCAACTGAAAACCCCACGGGGACGTATCGTCGAGCTTTCCATGTTCCACCGGGGTGGGATGAGAGCTCGCAACTCAGACTACGATTTGAAGGAGTGGACAGTGCTTTTCATCTTTGGGTGAACGGCATGTCGGTTGGTTACTCTCAAGGAAGCCGAAATCCTTCTGAATTTGACATCACCTCGTTTGTTACCCGCGGAGCTGCGAATGAGTTATTTATTCGTGTTTATCAGTGGTGCGATGGATCCTATATCGAAGATCAGGATCAATGGTGGCTGTCTGGTAAGTCAACGTGAGCCTCAGCTTGTGTACCATGTACACTAACCTACGGCGTATCTAGGAATATTTCGTGATGTGTACTTGCTTGCCTTTCCGGGTGGCACTAAGATTGAGGACTTCTTTGTGAAGACCGAACTAGATGGCAATTATGAGAATGCAGTGCTAAAGGTTGATCTTGACCTTTCTGGAGGGAATCCAGGTGAAGTACAATTGACAATGCGGGACCCGAATACCAGATTGGAAAAGATTGAATCCAAGACTTTTCCCATTGCAGCTGGCACGGAGCATATCACTCTTGAGCTCGCTGTGGCAAATCCGCAGAAGTGGACCGCTGAAACTCCGTATCTCTATCAGCTTGAGATCAATTTTTCAAGTCCCAGCGGTTCGGCTCCTGTCCAGACAATATTCCAGAACGTTGGATTTCGAGTTGTTGAAATCAAGGATGGTTTGATCAAAGTCAACGGGTCTCCAATTATGCTTCGTGGCGTCAACCGACATGAGCATCATCCACTGCTTGGTCGCGCCGTTCCACTATCATATATCAAGCATGATCTCCTGCTCATGAAGCAACACAACATCAATGCCTTGCGCTGCTCTCATTATCCATCTCATCCGCGCCTGTACGATCTTTGCGACAAATATGGACTGTGGGTCATGGATGAGGCGGATCTTGAGTGCCATGGATTCTATGATGCTGTTGCTCGGCCGCTGAATATTCCAGAGGAGATGGATTACGAGCAGAGAAAACTGCTAGCCTTTCCACAGTCTGCGGAATACACATCGAACAATGAGAACTGGCGAGAAGCATACCTTGATCGAATGAGACAAGTGGTCCAGCGCGACAAGAATCACCCGTCGATTATTATCTGGTCGCTTGGTAACGAAGCATTCTACGGTAATAACCATAAGGCCATGTATGAGTACGCCAAAGCCGTTGATCCTGGTAGACCTGTACATTATGAGGGAGATGCTCATGCTGTTTCGGCAGACATGTTCTCGTACATGTATCCTCCCATTGATCGACTCATCAAACTCGCAAACGAGGTGGATGGTGACGGCAAAGCGCTTCAAAAGCCAATTGTTCTCTGTGAGTATGGACATGCCATGGGCAATGGGCCTGGAGGATTGGAGGACTACCAGAAAGCTTTCCGAGACCATAGACGCTTGCAGGGGGGGTTCATTTGGGAATGGGCCAATCATGGACTCTTGAAATCTAACGATCAGGGTCAGAGCTTATATGCTTATGGTGGAGACTTTAATGACACGCCTAATGATGGTACTTTTGTCATGGACGGTTTATGCTTCAGTAACCATACTCCAACACCAGGACTCACGGAGTTCAAGAAAGTCGTTGAGCCTGTTAGGATGTCCTTGGTCGGAGACGAGCTCATTTTGGAAAACGGCTATGATTTTAGATCTCTCGATCATCTTACGGCTTTATACAAAGTGGAAGACTTTGATGAAAGGTAGGGCCCAAATATCCCGTTATATTTGTTGTGACTAATTCCATGATGACAGTGGTCCAAATATCAAGGCAACTGGTGAACTTGTCATTCCACCCGTTGGTCCAGGCGCTACTGCGTCTTTAAAACTCCCTACGGATCTTTACGAGAACGAGACCTCGACAAAACGATGGCTCACCATAACTCTCAGTCTCAAAAATCCAGCCGCATGGGCTGCACCTGGACACGAAATTGCTTGGATGCAAAGCAAGCTCAAGCCCACAAAGTCAGTGGCCGTATGCGCACTTCCAAATACAACCTTCAAGGGACTTCGCCTGCAGTCGTCGAAGCTACGACTCATAGTCATCAGCCACGATGCACAATTCATCTTTGATAAAGCCCATGGGTGCTTGGTCAGCTGGACATCGAATGGACAAACACTCCTCGAGCAAGATCCAAGCACCGGATCCGCAATATCCCCGTCTTTCTGGCGCGCACCCACAGATAACGACATGCCGGAGGACTTCCTCATATGGCAACGCTACGGCCTCGACATGATGACATCCCAGCTGCGCTCTTTCACCTCCAAAATGATTGCTGGCGTGTTGCATGTCACAACCATCACCTATCTCTCGCCACCCATCCTAGCCTGGGGATTCACTGCCACAACAACCTACCGCATCACCCCCGCGGGCACGCTAGACATCGAAGTCCATCTCAAGCCCTCTGGACCCATGCCACCAACCCTCCCCCGCATCGGTCTCAACGTGCGCTTGAACCAGTCTCTCGACACCGCCAGCTGGCATGGCCTTGGACCAGGCGAATCATACCCAGACAAACGCTCCTCCCAAAAGGTAGGGATCTACAGCCTGCCCGTCTCCAACCTCCAAACACCGTATGAAGTGCCCCAAGAAAACGGAAACCGGATGGAGACGTCGTGGTGCAAGCTGGTCGATCGAACCGGACACGGCGTCCGAGCCACGTTCTTAGAATCTTCGTCCCCAGAGCGTGAAGCAGCTACGGAAGGCGAATTGTTCAATTGGGTCGCGAGCCGGCACTCAGCGGAGATGCTGACGAAGGCCAAACACCCGTGTGAGCTGGTTGAGGAACCGAATGTGCTCTGGCGCCTAGACATCGCGACGGCGGGCGTGGGCAGTGCGGCGTGTGGACCGGGAGTCAAGGAGGAATTCACGGTGAAGTGCGAAGAGAGACGATTCGGGGTGCGGCTGGAGAGGGTCAGTGAATAGATCAGGGCCCTGGAGGATTTGGCATAAAATTGTTCGAGGAATAGATTGCACCTCTGTACGGAGCTATCTGACTCCGTCTACTTAAATGAGAGAAAAACTTGGTTCGGTCACGAAGTTTGGAAATTATATTGACTGCATGCTTGTGCTACGAATTCCTCTTCGTCCTCCGTGACATATCCCTCGGTTCAAGATCCAGTGCGCTCTTTGTCACTGAATCGATACTCAGGACGTCACATAAAATGCTGCAAATATAGTGATATCACGTTAATCCATTTTATACTATTCTGAGGATCTATAGTCATATAGATGCAACGCAACGAGAACTCCAGTAGCATTTAAACGTTTTTATCCCTCTCAAATGAGTTTTCCATCCCAAACCATCCCACTACACCAAAGCTCGAACAGAAATGCAAAATCGTGGCCATGTTGGGAACACGAATCAAGACAGCCACTTAACATCCTCCTTCTTCTCGAAGCAGTACGGCACACTGGCCGTCCTCCATTCCGGCTGGCTCTCCTTCGCAGTAGCATCCAAAGCGACGACGGGCTTCAAAATCGTCAACTTCTGCCCGGCAAAGACCGAGTTCTCGAAGCTCTTGAACAGCGGGCTCGACTCTTCCAACTGCTTGCCAAAGACTCTCTTCCAGCCATCCCAGACAGTAAAGAGGAGTTCGAAAACGTGATGCGCACTGCGCATGGGGGCCCATGCGAAACGCTCCTGGCACTGCTTTACTATCTCAGGGGAGTAAAGGCCGATTTCGGGCTTGAGAGCGTAGGTGTTGACGGTGACGAGGGAGGAGTGCACATGGTAGCTTCCACCGTGACGGGCACGGTCACGGAGTGCCATCATGGCTCCGAGAGCGCCGACGAGACCGGTAGTCATGTCGGAAATAGGCAGGGATGGCAAAACACACTCGTCCTCTGGGAGGCCGAGGGAGTGGCCTTGGACGTATGCAGCTCCAGATGCCGAGTCGGCGATTTGCTGCCAGCCTGGACGCTCAGCATACGGGCCATCAGTTCCGTAGCAGTTCTCAGACACGTATACGTATCCCTTCTGGCGCTCGGCAGCCATGATGAGGAAATCGGAGAGGCCAAGTCCGTATTTGGGAAGCTTGTTGATGCGGAATCCTTGAATGAAGATGTCCGCATCCTTGAGGAGGGACTTTAGGTGGGCGAGGTCGGAAGGCTTGCGAATATCGAGCTCAATGGTTCGCTTGCCAGCATTGAGGGTCAATTGCATGATGTTGATGTCAATGAGATGTGAGGCGTTAATGCGGATTACGTCTGCACCATAGGATGAGAGGATGTTTCCAACCGTTGGGCCGGCGATGATGCGTGTCATTTCGACGACCTTGACGCCAGCAAGTGGTCGCTTGTCGGCTGGTGAGACTGGTAGGAAAGCGATGCGCGGAGTTGGCGCAGCCTGGGGCTGCGGGCGAACGTCAACAAACGGGTGAGCAGCAAGTGCCTTGCCCATCTCACTGTTGTTCCACTTTTCTGGAGAAAAACAGATGCTTCCACAATAACCGTGGTATACATTGTGCATCTCGAGTTCCTCAGGGCTCTTGGTCCGAGTGTAAGAAGCAATGAGATCCCATGCCTCGTCATTGTTCTTACATGGCGCCTCAGTATCAATTCCCATTGACTTCAGCATCGGTACGGCGGCAAGCGAGCCGTGGATCTGGTACCAGACCTCTGGGTTCTTGGTTGGGTAGATAGCGGTAGCACGGTACTTAAGTGGTTTGTCATACCAGCCTTGCTCGAAGTCGGGCACGATAGAATTGGTCTTCTTTTCTCTCACGACAGAAATCAAGTCCTGGCCACCAACATATCCAAACCCCACAGTTGCGATCCAGAATGCTGTATGGGTGGTGTTAACAGTGATGGACTGTGACTCCGGCAGACCTCGTTCCGCCAAGATCTCGTTGGCTACAACACCGGTCATAGCATGCAGAGCAGCTGCGACTGATACTGCCTTAATAGGCCCGGGGAGGACTGGGAAGTCATCGCCCTCGAAATGAACTTTTGAGAGAACACTTTCATCGGTGGTAAAACCTGGCGTTTGAGATGCCAGAATTTTAAATATCCTTTGTGTATCCTTAGGGACAGGTGTGAATGTTTTATCCGTGTGTGATCCAGGTCCGTAGACCGAAGGCATAGTTTGATGTGCTTGACTAGCCATGACTGGAAATGTCAAAGTATTGGAATTTCGACGAAGATGTAATGAACAGTGAGATAGGTGTTAGTGGAATGAACCAGTACATTAAAATGTCCAAAGCAAGACGATATATATGTTCAAACAGAACAAGAGTGGACCTACATTTCGCCTTACTCGCTCACCAGCAATCATACAGTTGGTCGATCCATTGATCCATCAACCCAACTGCACGAGTCCATAAGCCAAGAAATATTTCTTCCCTGTCACCAAATGGCCCAGAAGCGACAGACGGAAGCTGCGCAACGCTGTAGGGCTGCAGGGTTCGTGCCAATAAAGTTGCGTCAACGTCATCATTGAGGCCTGCCCACATGGTGTCCTTGATTTGCCAATTTGGCTTTCCCGACCGCAAAGAGGATCTGCCACTCAGTTTCGTGCTCCAAATTCATGACTGCCGAGTGTAGATATGTGTCACTCCAACAATTGACCACAGTCCACGGAGCTTCCGTGCGCGAGTCATGTCCTTCCGGTACAGGACCGGCCCGCATTTTCGGGTCATTTCAGGGGGGGAATTGCTAATCGGTCGGGATCGAACCTGGAGACAACGGCAAGGTGTGAGTGAAGACGAAGTCATGAAAAAGAAATAGGTGAATGACGATGGTTGAGGCGGAAAATAGAAAAATTAGGGTTTGATTTCGATGGTATATGAGCACCGTTGCGAACTCGTCCTCGCGACCCATAGATTTCTGCTGGCTGTATCTTTCGAAATACCCATTACTTTCCTCCACCAACAGCACAATCCAACTACTTCCATACCTACGCAGTCAGAATGTCAGTTCCATCGAATATCAAAAAGGTGACCATCATTGGCGCCGGTTCCATTGGTGCTTCTTGGGCAGCGCTTTTCATCGCCCACGGCATACACACCGTCGCTTACGACATTAATGCTTCGGCTAAGGACTTTCTCATCGAATTAGTCGACGGTGCATTGCCAGTTCTATCACGATTAGGAAACTGTCCTAATACGAGGGCGAAATCATCAGACATTGTCTTCACGACAAATCTTGCGGAGGCCTTGAAGGATACTGATTTTGTGCAAGAGAATGGACCAGAAAAGCTGGAGTTTAAACAAAATCTGTTCAACGAGATCTCCAAGCATGTGCGAGATGATGTTATTATCGCAACTTCATCTTCGGGCTTGAGATGCTCGGCAATCCAAGAAGGGCTTACTTCGAATCTGGGAAGATGCGTGGTCGGCCATCCATTCAACCCGCCGCATCTGATCCCCTTGGTAGAGGTAGTTGGAGGTTCAGCGACATCGCCAGAGACTGTCAGTCGCACCCTGGAATTTTACAACAACCTCGGCAAGAAGGCAGTGCATGTCAAGAAAGAGGCAAAGGGGCACATTGCCAATAGACTACAAGGTGCTCTCATGCGCGAGATGATGCATTTGATACAAGAGGACATATGCACTGTACCTGATATTGAGGATGCCATGCAGTATGGGCCCGGATTGAGATGGGGAGTCATGGGGCCGAGTTTGTTGTTCCATCTTGCTGGTGGGAAAGGAGGCATCGAGCATTTTGCTGATCATCTACTGGGTCCAGCGATGACTTGGTATGCGGAGAAAGATCCTGAGGTGAACGATGAGTTGAGAAATAAATGGATTGCCGGTACCCGGGAAATAGTTGCCGAGCGAAGCTTTGACGAGCTGGTCATGCAAAGAGACGAGGAGATCATTGAATTGTTGAAAATCAAGAAAGAATTTGAGGGAGATAGGGCGTAAAAGCCTAGAATATATGCACACAATGCAACACGTTTATAACTCTATAAATGTCTCTTTGAAAATAGTCGTATTTAGTTATATCAGAATCAATTGTCATGAGAAGGGCAAGCTTGATGCATGCAGTAACGGCGGGTATTGCGAAATGACAGGTAATTGAATACTATCAATCGGCCCAGTCGACAAAGCGAGGCCGGTTGACGGGTGATTTGGGCCAGTACTTTATGAGCGAGTGGTGAGCCACAGGATAGAGCGGGATTTCTCTGGTACTGAGACTGCCCTCCTAGCTTCCCAACGTGATTTGTGTAACGGCCGTATCAGAGTCTTGCCTTCAAACCTCTGAATGACATGCTTGTCGGCAGTCGTGGAAGATCTCCGGTATTGATCCATGTTCAAGACGAGAGAAAACACCGCCTTGATTCGCTCCGAATCTTTTCCGCAGGAAGCGAAAATATCGTCCATTTAGACGACACCGACATTGTCGTTGCTTTGGTGACGTCTAATACCTGACTCGAGCTGGATTTGGTCCCATATTCATCTCAAGTGTCCGACTATATGGAAGATTCGTCATGGATGTTATCAATCATGCACTCTGGTGGTAACCGGTCGCCGGTTATGACGGTCGAGTTAGATTTTTGGCGGCCACAGCTACAGTTCTCTCTGATATATTTCAGATCCAACAATTGAATTCAGTCTTGCACATTCATTCACCATTAAAGCTCTTGTTATACCACCATGTTGCCACAGATTTAGGTGAATGCTGTTTGGTATTACAGTTTGCAACAGAGAAGTCGCCAAGGAACATTGTTATAGCAGCGTAAAATCTAGTCCAGTCTTGCGTGTCTACTAGACTTAAGACTATCAAAGGTACAACAGATTGATCAAAATTCGCTATTGGAAATTTGTTGAAGGATACATTCAACTGGCAAATACCCAATTGGGATTACCCTATTTGAAATCATCATCTTCAGGGTGATGCTGAAGATTACGATGCATGTTCCATAGCAAGAGAAAAATGAAGGCAATTATGAACCTCTGAATGCGACTACTGTCCGCCTCCGATGTCTATTGGCTATAAAAGTATTAAAAGTCCAATTGAGGTTATATCCAACTTATCATAGTCATCTAAAGGTCATCTATCTGGCAACATGCAACATATTCCACAGAAGCCTCCATTACCGCTCTCCCTTGCTGCAGAGATAGATATCATCAGCGCCGCTGCTGTTGGACGCAGGCTTGGTTGTATCTGCAGCATGTCTTTAATCCATATCAATACATGGCTGTCCCTTGGATAGCTTGTTTCCTTAAGATTTGCAAGTAATTCAAGTAATCCGTCGGGGTTCGTGCGCACGTAAGCCTGCCGCGACCCGTGCTCTGAAAGAAACTCGTAAATGAACTCAGCCGCTCTGCCCTTGAGCACCGCAGCCATCTCAAGAAAGACAACGCCTAAACTCCAGATATCCGACGACGTATTCCGAGGTTCCTGGTTGGCCACTTCAGGCGCGCAATACTTCGGCGTCATCCCGTTTACTCTACTAACCGTGGTGCTGCCTTCCCCGTCCGTGAAGTCAAAGGCCAGTCCAAAATCCGTAAACAGGACATTCCCGTTATGCACTAAGACATTGCTAGGTTTAATATCCTTGTGTCGAATCCTTTCTCCATGCAAAAAATCGAGTGCCCTTGCCAGGCAGCCAAAGAAGGTGCGTAGCTCTTTGTGACTGGCTGCATTAGCGCAAGCAAGGTAGTCGGACAGGTCCATCTCGGCAACAGGAGACATGATTAGGCCCATAAACTGTGGATCGGTATAGCTACCAACGAACTCCGCTACGTGGTGGTGCTTCAGACGCTTCAGAGCCTTAATCTCAGCTATGAATCGTTTCTCGACTTCCGTTCTGCGTCCGCCAAAGATCGTACTCCGAGGCACCCGCTTTCGTGCGTACTCTCGGAAGCTGATTAAGCTAAGGACTCGATCAACCTGTCCAAACCCGCCCGTGCCAAGAATACCTTTCACCTCGAATGGAAGAGGCTCGTCGTGACTGAAATGGCGATGTTGTCCCTCGTCACCTTTCTCAAGATCTAGAGACTTGGTCATCACCAAGCTCTGAGCTGCTACAAACTGTGAACGCTGATTGGGATGTAGAAAGTGCGGGAGGCCTCTCTCAGTAACAGGGAACCAGTGGTCGGAGAAGTCTAGGTTGATGAACTCGTCAAGAAGGTCTAGGCAGCTTATAGTCCGGAGAATAATGTACGTTCGCGGGACCTTGCTCCATTTGGTGTTGACTTGGCTCAATAGACGCGACACTTGCTGAATCTCTGAGTCGTTATACATTGTTTTCCTTTTCGTCCCTTCAGCAAAATAGTCGTCTAGGCGGTTTAAAACGACTTCTGCACGTAGACCTAACATAGCCAACGATGCTCGGGCGAGAATCACTTTCTGTAAAAGTTGTTTACTCTCAAGCGTGCCCTTATGTGCGGTACCTAGTACCTTCTCTCGTTGCTGAACTGATTTTCGAAGTAACTCCTCTGCCTCGTCGTACTTCTGTTGGCCATGAAGTGTGATTGCTAGCCTGTATTTACTCCAAAGCGTGTCCTTATGTTCAGTACCTAGTACCTTCTCTCGTTGCTGAACTGACTGTCGAAGTAACTCCTCTGCCTCGTCGTACTTCTGCTGGCCATGAAGTGTGATTGCTAGCCTGTATTTACTCCAAAGCGTGTCCTTATTTTCAGTACCTAGTACCTTCCCTCGTTGCTGAACTGACTGTCGAAGTAACTCCTCTGCCTCGTCGTACTTCTGTTGGCCATGAAGCGTGATTCCTAGCCAGAATTTACTCCAAAGCGTGTCCTCATGTTCAGTACCTAGTACCTTCTTCCGCTGATGTACTGACCGCCGAAATAAATCTTCTGCCTCGTCGTACTTCTGCTGCTTGTAAAGTGTGATTGCTAGCTGGTATTTGCTCCAAAGCGTATCCTTATGTTCAGTGCCTAGTACT